>PVJA010017825.1:0-35029 GCA_004027025.1 Myocastor coypus | reverse complement strand
TATGTTCATAGTATTCTATTTTATCTTTGCTATTTTTGGATTATTCAGAAGTCACTTTTAAGTCTTGCTCATTGTCAGTGTTTGAAAATATGATTGTAACAGGTTTAGGTTCATTGTTCATCCACAACATCAGCTGTGGCATGTTTTGACCTAGATTTCCTTGTTATCTTATGTGTTGATTTTCTAGGTTTTCACTTCTTTTTTCCTTTTCTTACAAATAGTTTTATTATCTGTTCTTTCCATTTTGGAATTTTATCTTTCAATGTAAAGCTAAATAGTTTGCTGACATATAAAGATCTTTCTTTTTCTTTTGTATTTTAAGGAAGTCTTTATAGGGAGTTCAAGGTCTCACTACTAGATGGGACTTGTAGTGATCCACCTGTTTACAGCTTCCCAAGAGTTGGGATTATAAGGTTACACCACCACACCACACCCAGTCTCAATTGCTATCTCAGAGCACCCTGTTTTTTTTTTTTTTATTAGTACAGGATCTACAAGGTCTCTACACACATTGAACTCAGTGATCCTCCTGTTTTCAGATTACCAATTGCTGGGGTTGTAGGTGGGCATCATCTCTCAATTGCCATTTCAGCATGCCCCAGGGGTGTGGTTGGTGCAACTTGTAGTGCTGGGGATTGAACCTTGAACCTTGGTCCTTGTGCTCTGCCTAAGCAAGCACTTTAGTCTGCTGAGCTATCTGGCCAGCCCATGAAGATTTTTCTTATCTATGGCATGTATATCTTTTTATTTTTTGATTTATGGAATTCTGCTTTATTCAGTTTGCTAAACAAAAGCTAATGAAATTATAATTTCCAAAATAATAGGCACAGAAACAGGTACCTATTTGAAAGAGTAAGACCATTAGTTACAAAATTTAATTATAACAAAGAGTAGTTATTGGTGGAACCAATCCACACTGATAACTCTGAGATGTACAGATGGTAGTTTTCAAATAAAGGTGACAAATATTGAGTATATTCCCATAACGGTGTTTGAGATCTACATAGTTCACTACACAAGGCTAAGAGAATAATGGTGAAATTACCAGTAATTAAACCAAAGATTTAATTTCCAGATGGTTTTTAGTGAGACAGTGTCCAAATTTTTAATCATATAAAGCTAGATGAGAATTAAATCTTTTTCTACCCGAGATCAAAGAAAGTTTTCTGTTTCCTGTCTAACCATAATTCTTAGCATTGAGGTAAATCTGAATTCATGTATTTCACCAAACTTTTTCAAAAGCAATTTAATCTTCGCTTCAGAGATTCTTCACAGATATATTTACATTTTCTCTGAAGTGCTAATGAAAAGCTGATGTGGTTCATAGGTCTGTAATGGGACTGTGAAAGTACTAATATGAAAATAAAGGGCCATACATCTTCTGCACAAACTTCCTGCATGTGCAGTATGGACTAGGATCATAGAATCTATATACATGCATGAATTTTTGAATTCAAAATGCCCTGAATTCAAGGCTGTCCTTGAACTTGTGGTGATCCTCCTACCTCAAGCTCCCAATTGCTGGGATTACAGGTGTGTGCCACATATCTAGCTAAGTTTACAAGACCGAAACTCAGCTTATTCTGTTCTTTGTAGAAAGGGTTACAAAATGGTGATATACAATAAAAATGCTGTGTAAAAGTTCCAAAACCAAGCATTATCTTTAATTGACAAAAACTGCAACTTAAGCGAGAAACTAAACATGGATGGATCTTTATTGTAGCTATGCAGATTTTTTGTTTTGTGGCCTGCATATTTTGGCTGAGGTAGCAGCTTCTTCTCTTTTGCCCTTTACCTATTATAAACCAAAATAGACAAACAGAAACAAAAATACCTGCATAGCTGCCTTCTTTAAGGCCATCTTTGGCAGTGCTTCCAAGTCAGAAAAGGAAAAGAAGCTGCTGAGGTGAAGGGGATGGTATTTCTCCACTCCTACTAGATGTGTTGTATGAAAACCAATCTAAGACTATCAATAGAAAAAAAGTGAAGACAGAGCAGCAATTTACTTTCAAGAAAAACAGAAAATAAAAAAGCAAAGGCTGTTACTCCACTGGTGTGTCTTCTATATTACCTCCTGATCAGCACAAAACTTCAGATTAGATCAAAATTTCCAACTCTGAAAGGGCAATGGCATAGGGGGAGCATCTAGAAAAGTTAATAAGTGATAACAAAGTACAGCAGTAGCTTTAGCTGCCAATGAGTTTCTTTGCTTTTGTATTGGCAACATTAATACAATCTTTGCTGGTGTCAGTCTTTTTTGGGATTTAATCTGTTTGCCGATTTTGAGTTTCAATTTCATTGCCCATGTCCAAAGCCATGTTCTTTAGATTTCCTAGGTATTGCCCACTTGAGTCAGGTTGTCCTCCATCTCTTTCTCTCTGGCATCGTTGGTTATCTGTTTAATGTATCTGCTGCTGAGGCTGACCATTTGTAACTAACTGGCTGGTTGCTTCGATACCACATTGTTAAGTGAGTTGTCTTTGCTTTCTCCCCATATTGCCTTTTAGGCCTTGCTAGACTCAAAGTTCTTTGTGCTGTTACATGGACAGACACAAAGACCATAGCACTTGTTGAATTTTGTTAAAGTCTTCTTTATCTCTCTCATATCTTTATCTGGTCCATGCCTTCTTCTATGGGGTTTAGTTGTTCCTCTTGTTCACCCAGCATGTGATGGTCTGGCTAAGTCCAGCATTTTCTGTGTACTCTCCCGAGACTCATCGGTAAGCTGGTTAGCTTTTAGCTGAATGTCTTCAGATGACATATGATCCATGATGAATCAGAATTCTACCAGGCACAGTGGTGGAAACGTGGATATTCGAAAGGTTCTGACCATTCCTTTCCAGCCGCTGCAGTTCAGACCTATAGCATGTTTTATTTATGCTTCTAAAGAGAAGCAGTAGGCTGAAAGTTGGATTGTGATTAGAATTTTAGTCATTTTCAGTGACAGTATCATGTCTGAGTTTATGGCAGTTGGTAATTTTGTCCTTCTTTTAAGCAGCAGGGAGATTAAGGTTTCCAACTTTTGTGCCCAGCTATGGAAAAGTCCCCTTTGTAGATGGGAGGAGTGCTTGCTTTTAGCCTTATGAAGGGATTTTTTTTTTTTTTTTTTGAAGGAAATAGGTTTCCTTTCTACCAAATACATTCAGTGGAAGAATGAACTAGACTTTTGTTGATCTGTAGTAGGATGCTTTAGTTTATCTTATTTTCACTTTTTTGAGTATATAATAATAACTAGGGGTAATTTAATTATTTGCAAATTGAATAAGTAAAATATTTTCAAATATTTTTATAGAAATCTGGGGGAAAAAGACTGAGGATGTAGTGATGGCCTTGTTAGGTGATACTGGGAAAAAATTCTTGCTACAGTATTTTCAGAGGTCATGAATATGATTGTATGATCTCTTTCCATAGTGGTTCCTGAAAGTTAGATTATTTCTTAGGTTGAAATTTTAAGAGGCAGGTCTTTCAGAAGCATATGGCTTGGTTTTGGTTTCTGTGATCATTTTAAAATTCAAAAAGTAAGATCAATTTTGTTATATTCATGTACAAAAAGGTAGTTCATATTTTTAATAAGAATACTATGTAAGACAGGCTGTTTAAGAGTTAACCCATACACTTTTTTGAGTTATTAATCTGTTTGGGATAAAAGATATTCCAGCAGGTCTTTTAATAAAGCAATTATCCTGAGGATTGAACCCAGACCCTTTGCCCTGAGCTATGTCCCTAGTCTTTTATTATTTTTTATTTTGAGACGGGATCTCAGTAAACTTTGAGTTACCAAGGGGCTGGCCTTGAACTTGGGATTCTTTTGCTTTAGCTGCCTAGAGTGTAGGGGTGTTAAGCCTGTTTCCCATATTCTACAACAGATTATTAAAGGTTAATTTTATCTTTGGTATTTTGTTTGTTTTTTTAGCAGATGTGATGATATGATTTAAAAAATAAGATGTTATTTACAGTAACTAAATCACAGGAGAAATTTTAGGAGTGTTTAAAATAGTCTAGGAGTAAGAAGCAGCCCTGTCTCTGCTTTCTTTTTTTTTTTTTTTAACCATTAACCTTTACTTGGAATAAAGAATTTGCAGAGAGTATAGTTAAGTGGTAGAGTGTGTGCCCTGGGTTCAATCTCTACCACAAACAAATTTACTAGTTACTATTTATAGCGGTTTGGTAATTATAGTTATTGTTTTAAATATTAATTTTCGGTTGTGTTTATGAGAGCATATATTATGTGTGTGTAAATACATTTATAAATTTTTTGTAATTATCAAAATTCTAGGAATATACATAAAAAGTGTTTAGAAACTAAACTGTTTATTAGTTTAAGAGTTTTCACTTTTTTAATTGAAAAGAGATGTGTTTTTATCTAGTTGAAAATTATTTACATAATAAGGTAAATATTGGGGATTATAATGTATGATTTAAAAAACTGAAAATTGATGTAAAATTACTTTTTGTTAGATTTTAGCTTTTCTATTCTAAGGAATACATAATTTAAACATTCACCATATTTTTCCATTATACCTTGTACATACAAATTAAATGTTAGCTGTAATGAAATTTGCCATATATGACATTTATTTGATTTTGCTAATTTTAATCTTTACTGTCACTAACTTGGGAAGATAGAAGTACCTGGAAAAACATTTTTTCCTTTATGTTACTTAGGTATGGGGAGTTGATTTTTGTGTTTTTATTTCATCTTGTAGTTTAGTGGCGATTAAAAAGTATATTCTTTTTCTCTTAGCCTCTGGAATTGCTTTGGCACTCATTAGATGAATGGCTAGTTTTAATAGCTACAGAATTGATGAAAAACAAAAAAGACTCAACGGATATCACTTCTATTTTACTGAAACAAAAAGGCCAAGATCAGGATGCCGCTTCCATTCCACCATTTGAACCTCTAGGACCTGGGAGCTATGAACATCTATCAACTGGCACAGGAAAATCTAAACCAGATGCTCTTGCAGGGAAACAGGAAGCCAGTGCAGATTGTCAGGATGTTATTTCTATGACAGCCAACCGGCTAAGTGCTGTCATTCAAGCTTTTTACATGTGCTGCTCTTGTCAGATGCCTCCAGGGTAAGAACGTTGTAGCTTATTTTCTTTTTCCTAATAGTTGAAAAAAAGCCATATTTCTATAATTCCAGTAACAACAAATAATTTTTTGTTGATTTTAAGTACTGTTTTGATCATATGTTATGATACTCATTGTCTGAATCTAGATCTGGTATGAAATATTTAAATGTTGAACAAGTGACATTTAAATTATTTCTGTGTAAATAGTGAATGCTACTTTTTATAGTAGCTCCTGTTATATAATCTGTCAAGGAAAAGTTATATATTTTATTTCACTTTATTTTTTCAAATTGACTAGGTATGTCTCAGTTTTCTAAAGAAGATCTAAACTCCAATTCTTTCAAGAGGTCTAGAAGCTACTATGGCTCAAATACATGTTTATCACATTTGCTGTACCATATCACCCATGTGTGTCTATGTATTCTTACAGTTTTTTATTCCTTACAGAATGACTTCACCTCGTTTCATTGAATTTGTCTGCAAACATGATGAAGTTTTAAAATGTTTTGTTAATAGGTAAGACTTTCTGGGATTCAGAGACTGCCATAGTTGCCTTTATTCCTTCACATAGAGTTTCATCTAAAAAGTTCTCTTTCTGTTAATAATTAAAAATTACTCAGTAACACACTGGAAGTGTGTAAGTAGGGAATAACACATTTTGTCTTTGCATCATTTCATTTTATCTGAATTTGCATTTTGCTTAATGTTACTCCCCTTTCCACTTATACAGTGTTTTTCTTTTAGAAATCCCAAAATCATATTTGACCACTTTCACTTTCTCCTTGAATGCCCTGAATTGATGTCAAGATTCATGCATATTATAAAAGCACAGGTAAAAATTTTCTCCCTCTTGATTATAGTCTAGTGAAATTAAAATTTGAAATTGGAATATTTAGCAATTATATTTAAGACCTCTTGTAAGTTAAGAGTGATGGAATTACATGTTATTTTAAGAAGTACATTTTTTTCTTCAAGAAATGTGTATTGAGTGCCTACTGTGTGCAGAGGCCTGTGCAAGAACAATACATTGCCCCATTTCTTAAAAGGAGTTACATGACATACCAGTCCTGTAAGGTAGACGGTCTTTGAGAAAATGGTTTTGTTCCCAAATATAGTTGGGAAATTTGTAAAGCACAGCATTAGTATATAAAAGATTTGAGAAACCCTTTGATGAAAATAGTGATTTAACATTGCTGATTTTCTGAACTTTTATGACCGACCACCAACCTTTCCTCTACCAGGTTATACCTATTCATTTCATATATATCAGGTTCAGTGAAATATGCTGGGGAAAAGCTTGTTTTGCTTCTTACTAGCTAGGTGATTTTGAGTTCTTTGTCTATAAAATAGGGATAATGACATTGACTTCATAGAAGTATTATGGAAATGAAGTATTTAAATAGTAACTGACATATGTGGTCAGTAAATGTGAGCTGTTTGGAGATAGAAATCATTTTTTTTCTCTAAGCTAGAGAGCAAAAAATTACTTGTTTCTTTAAGTAATTTAAGGGACAAAGTGCTTATAATAAAGGGAAATTTCAAAAAGGAGGTAGGTTTTAAGTGGCTTTCAAAAGCTTGAAAAACAATACTGTGAAAAAAGTAAAGGGGAGGATGAACATTCTAGCAGAAGTATATGCTGGTAGATACAAAAGTGTGTAAAACTAGTGACTGCAGCAGGAATTTTATTTAAAGTAAGAAGTGAGATAGGTTGGAGTCATATTGTCATATTGTATTGAGAGTTGATTACAAGCTTAAATAATTTTTATTTTACTAGGCTGTTTGGAGGCATTGATAACTTTGTTTCAGGAGAGTTACATGATCCTGCCAAAGTTTTAGAAGATCATTGGTGAGATATGTTAGGATAGATGGGAAGCTGTGGTTTGATTAAGTAGTCATAAAATTATAAATGCCATAAGCACATAAGCAGTGTTTAAATGTCTTTAGGGACACTGATTTTCAGAAGTTAAAAAAAAACTTAAGAATTAACTTTCATAATATATACTTGTATATCAAAATCCTTTGATACCTATAATAATGTAATGCAAATGAGAAGATAGTAATAACTTAAAATGTTCAAATGCCAATTTTAAGCTTAGTACTATAGATTTGCTGTAAGTGAATAATTTTTGGAGCAGTCAACTTATTTGGTTGAAGCCAAAGGGGGTTAAGTAACTTGTTCAACTCTTTTATAAGTAGGAGAATCAGTAGTTAAAGTTCTATTTGGTTCATAAGTTCTTAGGGGTGGTGGTGGTGGTTAGGAACCAAACTTAGGGTCTTGTATGTGTTAGGCAGGTGCTTTCTCATTGAGCTATACCAGCAGGCCTTACTTATTTGCTTATTTTGTTGCAGTGATAGAATCTATGGCCTTGCACATGCTAAGCCAATGCTGTATCTCTCTCTGAGCTACATCCCTAACCCTCTAAGTTCACTTTTTTTTTTTTTTTTTTTTTTTTTTTTTTTTTTTTTTTTTTTTTTTGCTCTTTGTTTTTCTAATGCTAAGGATTGAACTTAGGGCCTTATGCATAGTAGTCAGGTGTTCCACCTCTGAACTACATTTTAGCTACCTAAGTTCATTTTCTTAACCTATATTACACTGTATGACTCTTCTATGGGTAAAATGAAATAATAGGTGAAAGCAGTTTTTTAGCTTTTGAAAGAGAGATAGTTCACTCTTTATCATAACTATCTCTGCTTATCACTTCTTTTAACTTTTTCTTTCCTGAACAGTTTAGTCAGAAAATATCTACATTCTACATCTATACTAGTTGACCCAGAAAGGAGTTTTGTTGATGCACCAGGGTGAAAAAAATTTCATATGAATAGTGCCAAGCTATTGTGGGGTTTGGAGTTTGGAGATAGTAATGAGGTATCTGTAGAACAGGTGCTTGACATTTTATCTGTAAGTTGGGGTAGCATAAGGAGTGGGCTCATGCATATAAGGTAGTGGTAGCTCTGAGAGTTATCTGATACAGCTTTAGTGGCATTCTGCAATGAAGAGGTCTTGTCAGCATAGTAGATTGTTAGGTATGGGAGGTAGGGTGTGGGTTGAAGATTGGTGAAAACAATAACTCTTAATTTCTTATTTTTGGGGCAAGTAGTTATGAAAAGGCAGAACCTGTAACAGAGTGTGTGCTGTTGAATTTGAACTAGAGATATCTGTGTGAACTTAGAGCTTTCATTCTTTGTTGATAGATTAAGCAAACCTTGCATCAGCTCGTGGTCTTCATATACCATTCTGGATAAATGAGGTTTATTAGAGAAAAATGGCAAATTCCAGAGCTGGATTTTGAGAGGTATAGGATGAGTCTGGACCATTTTGTTGTCTAAAGAACAGTTTGAAACATGGTAGAATTATGTTGCTGTGACTTAGAAGTTGGCTCAGATGCATTACCATTAGACAAATCAAGAACAACATAACCTCAAAACAAAGGTAGCCAACACATAAATAAGAGCCAGGTGTAGTAGTGCAATCTATAGTCCCAGCACTCAGCAGGCTGAGGCAGGATTTCTGTGAGTTTGAAGCCAGCCTGGGCTATATCTATATAGTGGGTTCAGAACAGTCTGAACTATATAGTGAGAGAGCCTATTAAAAATAAATAAACATAAAAAAACAATCCTTATGTCTTTACTGAAAATTAATAAATAAATATGGCAAGTTTTAGGTGTGGGGTATTTATACTCTCAAAGTATGTCCTCATACAATACTTCTTAATTACAAAGGGAAGTGGAGAAACTTGGCATTGATCAGAGTAGACACAGTAGTGTGCCAGTGGTAAGGTGTGCTCAGAAGGACATAGCCTTCCTTCTGTGGTGTTCCCTTAGAGATCATGCTCTTGAGTCTGAGCACCAGGAAATCTCAGTCTGACTCCACCTATAGATATGCTACAAAATTAGCTGGCCTGCAGTCTCTGGAAGTAGTAAGGTTACGCAAATTAAGAAAACAATGAGGAACTGTACTAGAGTTCAGGAAATAGAGATGGGGCAGTTAAATGTAGTTCATGAATCATTGTGGTATAAAATATTATTGTAAAATTATAAAACCTGAAATTAGGTCTAAGTAGTAGATGTAATAATGCATCAGTGTTCCTATTTTACCTGGTTATGTAGGAGAATTACTTTGTAGGGAATATCCATCAAAATGGTTATGGGTGACTGGTCAGGATATTGGCAACTTACTCACAAAGAAAGGTGCTTTTACTCTACTGTACTTGGAAATTTTTTGTAACTTAGAGACTATTCCATCCAAAAGAGTTAAAGAGCAACTACCACTAATAAAGGATTGACTTCTTCTTCTGTTGGTGGTTTTCAGGTGGCCAGTAGTTAAAGGGAGAGACATTTTGTATTGCTGTACAAATGCTATTAAGAGGAGCCACTGTAATCAGTCCTGTTTTGTGAATTGTATATGGAAACTCAGGTACTCAGAAAGTTTATATACAAAAATACGCCCTTTGGCTGTGTAGGTGCTTGTGTGTGTATGTGTGTGTGTGATTGTACACGTTTGCTGATCTTACAGATATCTTATTAGTTTTTGAAGGTAGCACTTTGTACCTTTTAATGTTTCACAAAAATTAGTTTAAAAATTGCTGTTTGTTTTTATTTCTCAGTTCATACTTTATAGATAAAGGACAGTTTGGGATCTTAGAGTAGAAAGGAAGTTTACTGTCATTTTAAATAGCTATTGAAATAATTTATGAATTGATAAGTATTGTTGGTATTCAGTATTTCCACAAGTTACTTAACTCCTTGGTGCTACATTTTTCTCTTCTGAAAAAAGGGGATAATAGTCCTATTTTCTGCTACTGTTGTGAGAGTTGGATGCAGTAATATATGTAAAGGGCTTAAAATAATGCCTGGCTTATAGGTGCTTCTTGAATGTTAGCTAGTTTGATTATAATTAGGATTATTATTTTCTACTTAAATTCTTTTGTTTTCACCATCTTTCAAGTAGGTACTTTCTGTTTTATGTGAAAAAAACTATAGTTTTGAGAGGATTAGTAATTTAAGTTCACAAACTCAGTGATAAAATTAGAATTTCATACCATGCCTATCTTATTTTTAAAGCTCATAATTAAGTTCATTGCTTCAATATAATGTTTTATATTGTTTTATCAAAATGTTAGAGATAATCTGCATTAAAACTTTGAGTTCATTATATTCCAATCTGTTTACTAAAAATTAAATATATGCACACTAGTATGTATAATAACACACATCAGTGGCAGTATTTTACCAAAATGTAGATGGCTGTTGGACATGAAAATAAAATTACATATGTACCTTTTTAAAAAGGATCATTTAGTCCTTTTCTCACTGACAAAGCAGTTATTTAGAAAAGTAGTTAATTTGTTGGCAGTTATCTAAATATTTTTAAGATTTAAAAGTAAGCCTTTTAAAATAAAACTAATATTTAATTTTGCTAAAATGAGTTCTTAAAAAATATCCTTTTTGTGGCATTGGAGGTACTGGTATTTATCTCTTTAAACTATTATGAGGAGTGGCTAAGGAGAAACTCACACATATATTCAGTAAATGCTTGTTGTTTTGGAGATAGAAATCATTTCAAAGTAGAAGTCAATAATTATTATATTTTTCTTTAGGAACTTTAAGGGATGAGGAAATTATAGTTAAAGGAAATTTCAACAAAGAGGTAGATTTAAGGCTGGGGAAATAGCTCAGTGATTTAAGTGCCTGCCTAGCAAGCACAAGGTCCTGAGTTTGATCTCTGGTACCAAAAAAAGGGTAGATTTTAAGTGACTTTCAAAAGCTTGAAAAAGCATGGAATATTATGAAGGGAGTAAAGAGGAAGATGAACATTCTAGCAAAATTACGGGTTGGCAGATGGAAAAGTATCTAAAATTACAGTGATTGTTGTAGCATTTCCATTTAAGTGAGAAGAAGGACAGATTGGAGTCATATCGTCACATTGTATTGAGCCTTGATTGCAAGCTTACATAATCTTTGCCTGGTAGGCTGTTAGCAGGCACTGAAAACTGCTGTATCTTCCAAGGAGGTGGTTTTTCCTTCTGTGCCTTTCTGTTTGTCTCCCTTAACCTGGTCTGCTTTTTTCCCTGCTTAGCAAGTTCTGTAGAACTTTTCAGTCTCAGCTCAAACCAAGACCCTTGAAATCTTTGTACTGCAGTTGCCTGCAGTTTCTAAATTCATGGTGTAGCTGTAGTGTGTACTTCATTGTTAAAAACTTGATTTTATACAAATTGAGAATTTTACTGTTTTTACATTATTAATGCTAATGGTATTTTACATTATTAATGGTATTAATGGTATAGTGTGTACTTCATTGTTAAAAACTTGATTTTATACAAATTGAGAATTTTACTGTTTTTACATTATTAATGGTATTGGCACATACTAGGTACTCAATTATACTTTCTGATTTATTATAATTGCAGATCACTTGCAGCTTGCTTTACATAGCAAATGAAAAAAGGTTTACATTTTCTTTACTCTTCGGGACATCTCATTCTTTAGCCTTTAGGGTAGAAGAATGGAAGATTGAAAGATAACCAATTTCCTTCTAGTTGCTACCTTGTATTATAAAGGATAAAAAGTTTAAAGCTAGGTATAAAGGATTATTTTCATGAAAGTTAAATGGAAGATGGACCATCATTTTTCTAGGTGTGAAAGTTCATTCTTAGAAGCTTTTTTTTCTGAGTATAAAAGAAATTGAAAGTAGATATGTTCAGTTATATAAATATTAAGTTCTTCGATATGACACTAATTCTTGCTGTTAAAAATGTAAGAATGTAAAAAATACATTATTTAGGTTAAGTGTTTCAACTGGTCTGAAGAGTTTTTATGAATAGTGGTGGAAATGTTAGAACATTATTAACTACTTCTAAGTGAAGGTCTGTGTGATATTTGTAGAAATTTACTAATTCTAAGCATGCTAATATGATAATTAGGTGACTGAAATACTGCTGACATACTTTGCTGTTAATTTTTTGTGTAGCCATTCAAAGATCGTTGCGAATGGTTCTATGAACATTTGCATTCAGGACAACCAGATTCAGACATGGTACATAGACCTGTGAATGAAAATGATATTCTACTGGTTCATAGAGGTATGTTTAGCAGAGCAATTGATTTATGTGTGAGGTATGATGTATTTGTTATTGTAAAGTTTAATATCTAAAATTAACCAATGCTATATATGTAGATTCTATTTTTAGGAGTAGCTGTGAAGTTGTGTCAAAAGCAAATTGTGCAAAGCTAAAGCAAGGGATTGCTGTCCGGTTCTATGGAGAAGAAGGCATGGTGGGTATAAAAATAAGTGATGTAGAAATCACTGTAAACAATGGAAGCATTTCATTAATATTTCGTATTGGTGATAGAAGAAATTCAGTATGATTTTAATTTCATTATTATTCAGAAAAAATGCCCAACATATTTGTATTGATGATAAATGTTATTTTCTTGAATTCAGGGTCAAGGTGTTGTACGTGAGTGGTTTGATATTCTGTCAAATGAGATCGTCAATCCTGATTATGCACTTTTTACCCAGTCAGCTGATGGTAGGTTGAGTGATCTAGACTTTTTCTGTGACTTGTTATATTTTCAAACTACTTTAGTACATTTTACCTTTGACTCCCACAGTAACCTTTTAAGCCAAGTGTAGTATATCCATGTTAAAGAAGAGAAAACAGAAATTCGGAGTTTTTGCCTACATTAAACACATTATGGATCGTAGAATTGTAAGTGGAATTTGATTCAGTTTAACATTCTTTCCTGTAAACAGTTGGTTTTCAAATGCTTGTCTCAAGGTCTGATATTAGTCATGAAGAAATTCACATCGGTCCTTTGAAATTTATTCACTTTAAGCATTGTCCTTGTATTGAGTAAATATTTTCTTTCATAAAATAGTGATGCTCATAAGTGGACTTTAAAGTATTTTGAGGGGCTGGGGAGATACCTCAGGGGCATAAGTGCCTACCTGACAAGTGCAAGGTCCTTAGTTTGATCCCCTATTATAATAAATAAATAAATAAATAAATAAATAAATAAATAAATAAATACATGCATACAATTAATTAATCAATTAAAAATAAAATAAAGAATTTTGGTAACTCAATTTGAGTTTCTTAAAATTTCCTAATTGTGAAACCAAACATCTGTAAGTTATGGTAGTAAATCGTAATTCATAATCTGTTCACTCATGCTGATTTTATTTTTAATCCTTTTAAGACATTACCTAGTGACTAAAAAGTTATTAACCACGTAATACAGTTGAACAATTCTTTTTGTGGAAAATAGTATTTGTGACATATAGAGTTACAATTTGATATTGTAGATGGTATGCAAATAGTTGCCACCTCATTTTTGTAAGGTATGTTTGAGAAATTTGTAAATTAATATATATCTGAAGTGATAGTGGGATTTCAGTTTTCAAATGTTATGCTCTGTTACCTGCTTTTCCTGAAAATTTTTCTTTGCTTAGTTGTTTCCCTAGTAGCTTTTTTTTTTTTTTTTTTTTAATGACACTGAGTCTTGAACTCATGGCTCATACTTGCCCAGTAGGCACTGTACCACTGAAGTACATTCCCAGCTCCTTTTCCCCAATGTTTACATTCTTTTATAAGAGGAGAATATCCTTTTACTTTTCTTGCAAACTATTTCATTAGATTTATCAGTTATTCTTTCTTGTAGCTTGCTTCTGTACATAGCATGAACTCATTATATATTGTTGAATAAATGTGTAAAGTTCCTCTTCAAAGTTATTGGTCATCACATGAAAAATAGAAGAATTGGATATGAGGGGCCAGCATTAAGTTTTTCTATTGCACTAGATTTTGGTAAAACATATGGCAAAATTGCCATTTTAATTATCTGTAAGTGTATAATTTGGTAGTGTTAAGTACAGTACAAACAGGGGCAGGCCAGATAGTTTAGTGGAATAAAGTGCCTACTTAGGCAGACACAGGGTCCAGGTTCGTTCCCTGGCATGCCATGCTGGCCCTGACCCCATGGTGCACTTAGATGGCTGTTGAGACTGGATGTGGTGATGCATGCCTGTAATCCCAGCACCTGGGAGGCTGAAAACAGGAGGATCACTAGGATTTGTGTAGTGAGACCCTATAGAACCTGTACTACATACATTTTTAAAAAGTATAATACATACAATTTGCAACCTTCACCACTGATTTCAGGACCTTTTCATCAACTCAAGAAAAAAATGTTAAGTACTAACTCTTGTTCATCCTTCCTCTAACATCAAATTACTAATCTAACTTGTGAATATAAAGATACTGCCTATTCTAGATACTTCATAGAAGTGGAGTTACACTTCATGGCATTAGTTTTAGCAGTAATCAGTAACTGTTGGTAAACTTGCCAGTTTTACATTAAGCTCAGTAATAATTTTTACAATTTAATTACTTGTCATGTAAAAGAATAGGTTGATTTGTAGACTTAGTAATTTTCTTATCATTGTTAATAGGCATTAAGTTCAGTGATGAGATCCATTACTTAAAAACAATTGTGCATTTGAAATTTTTTAGTTCTACTCAGTGTCCTATTCCTTTAGAAACAAGAGGTAATGAGTATCTACTGCAGAGGGTATGTTTAAATGAATGAGACAATACCTATCTAAATTTATTATCTTGTGATTATTTTACATGCTTAGGAAAGTGTGTGTGTGTTTATTAGTGATAATTAACGTTTTCTAGGATTTATCTTGTGTTCTTTAACTGTAGTTATAAGTATTGTAAAATTTTCTGTCTACACATTGGACTTGCTCTAATAAGTAGGATTGAGTTATTGGTTATCTTTCTTGGTTCTACTGCTTGTTCATGTATTCCACAAAGAACATTGCTGTGTATGTTGTATAATGGAACCTGAACTTTGCTAAAATTATATAAGAAATTATTTATGTATATTGAAATACTCATTTTCTTTATGTAGATTCTTGATGAGAATAAATTATTTTGTGCTTATTTTAATAGGAACAACTTTCCAGCCTAATAGCAACTCCTATGTAAATCCTGATCACTTGAACTACTTCCGGTTTGCTGGACAAATCTTAGGATTAGCTTTGAACCATAGGCAGCTGGTCAATATTTATTTCACACGCTCATTCTACAAGCACATTCTTGGTATGGTTCTATTATTTCCAAAGACATTTATTTATATTTATATTGCCTTTCTTATAACCTTTAAGGGATAACTAAGTAGATAAACAGTGGTATTTTGGATGAAGTAATTTTTGATTGGAAATCATCTCTGTGTAAGATATTTTAGAAACAGGAAGAGGAAGGAAAAAAGCAAACTACTTAAAACAATTTTGGCTGAAAACTTTATTCTCTATTTTAGTGTGTATTTTCATGCAAGTAACACATCTTCATCTGGGTATACTTAAGGTAGTTGGCCTTTTTGAGGATTATAGCAGCTTCCTGTTTCAAAGAAAGATTACACTGTAAAGTTGTGGAAGAACATACACTTAATTTAACAAACTTCCTAGTTGAGAAATTAGTGTCCATTTAAAACATGCTGTGAATTGGATTATATTTTGTAGTTTTCTAGAATTTCTGTAGAGGGCAGTATTTTACCATTAAACAGATAAGAAAAAGCAGCAAGCAGCATTTAGACTAATTGCTGTATTTTCACATTTTTTAGGTATTCCTGTAAATTATCAAGATGTGGCATCCATTGATCCGGAATATGCCAAAAATTTGCAATGGATTTTAGATAATGATATTAGTGATCTGGGTCTAGAGCTGACTTTTTCTGTTGAGACTGATGTGTTTGGAGCAATGGAAGAGGTTCCTTTGAAACCTGGAGGTGGAAGTATTCTTGTGACACAAAATAACAAAGTGAGTACCTGAAGTTTTACTGTAGCCATTGTTTTTAATTTGGACCCCTCATAGTTGAAAAATTATTTTGTCATTTGCTAGAAAAGCCTTTACTGTTGTAATTTCACAAGAGATTAAAATATTCAATCAGGAAAGCTATCGAATAACAAATTTTGAATTAGAAAAGGACAACTCTGTATTATATTGGCTCTGCTAAGATGGTTTCAACAGCAGTCTTGATAGTTTATAAAACAGGTATTTGCAGTTTCAAAAATTTGATTAGAAATATAAGTTAAATCCAGGTGGTATTGGCAGCCATCATTATTTCATTTTTTAAAATGTATTAAAGTGTTGTAATAGAGAGAAGAAATACCAGTGTTTAAGCTTTGTGTACATGCCTTTGGGTTCTGTTATATCAGTGGATCTCTTGCTTTTTTTTTTTTTTTCCTCTATACATATTATGATAAAATTTTGGTACCTGTATTTGTTTTGAATTTTCCTATTGAAAATCATAATATTTCTTTATACAGTTTTATTTTGGTGTATTTGGAAGGATCTCTGGGTTGAGAAAAATCTGGTTTGGAATTCTACTTGTGTTATAATTTTGCTTTTGTTAGCCACACTGTGATTCTAAGACAGCTTCAGTATCAACTAACTATGAAAAAAAGTCTCTTAAAATATTTTGTGAATGTAGATTTAATAAAATCGGGTTTATTTTTAAAAAGACCAAAAGATTTGGTTACGTGTGTGTGTGCAAGTGTGTGTGTGTTCAGTGCTGGAGATGAAACTCAGACCCGGCTGGGTAAGTATTCTACTACTGAGCTATATCACTGTCTTGACCACTTCTTTATAGACACTGAATAAAGCTTGTGGAAAATTCTAAAGGCCAAGGAAATCAAAACTGGGTTCCTTGCTAGGGAAAGAATAGATGGGAAGTAGAATTAGTAAGACAGAGGCTATCTTAAGACTTTAAAGACTAGAAAATGTGTTTGGAATCAGTGTCATGGGATGTGACTATAGGGTTCTCAGCTGAATTGTATATTTGTAATTTTAAAACCTACTCTCAGCTGTGAAGAAGCAGAAGGACATGGGGAAATTGAAATGGGCACTAGATGCTACAGTAATGCAGTTGAGAAATGATGATTTGGATCAGAGTGGTAGAAGTGGAGGTAATAAGGCAGTATCTGACTGAGTATTTTTAACAGCAGATGTGATAGTAACCACTGGTATGGGACATGAGAAAAGTTATGGATGATTGATTACTAGGATATGGGCTTGAACATCTGAGTGAATGATGGTATACTGGTTTGTAGACATGTTTGACTATTGGTGCCAAAATAATTCTAAATGTTTACCTCTTAAATGAAAATTGATTGTTACTAGCATTATCTTACATGAAATTAAAAAAAATCATCACAAAAACTTCTTTTTTTGTAGGCGGAGTATGTCCAGCTTGTTACTGAACTTAGAATGACAAGAGCCATTCAGCCTCAGATCAATGCTTTTTTACAAGGCTTTCATATGTTCATTCCACCTTCTCTCATACAGCTTTTTGATGAATATGAATTGGTAAGGAAAAACATTGTTTTGTTTTGTATTCAAGAACACAAAACTAGTTGTTGTAATTGAGAAATGATTTTATAGTGTCATAATGAATGGAATAGGTATAATGAGGCAGTATGTTTTAACCACTTACCATTCCAATTATTTAAATATAGGATGATGGCGGCCAGCAAGATAGCTGAGCAGACTAAAACTTAGGCAAGCTTAGGTAAGCCCAGGGACCGCAGTTCGATCCCTGGCACCACATTCTGTGCCAGCCCCACACCCAGAAGGGCAGGCTGAGCCAGCCACCAAAAAAAAAAAGGAAAAATATTTACATTTTCCAGTTAATTTTATAAGAAAACAGATGTAAAAATGAGAGTTTTGTCAGATTTATTCAGTACAAGAATGAGCTTGTTGAAATGATACCTGCTTGAGCAATGCTCCAGGTAGTATGTGAACAAATGGGTTGCCTGAGTGATGCACAGGGCTGTTAAGTGGTTAATGTCCAAGTGTAGAGAGTTTTAAACATAAGATCTGTTGTTGTACTTCTTTTTGTTATTTTGAGACCAGGCCTCCTGTGTAGTTCAGGCTGGCTTTTGGGATTACAAGTTTGTGCTGCCTTGTCCAACTAACCTCTCTTAAGCTTAATAACCAAAATAACAGTTATTTTAGGTGAAATTGGGTGAGATAGTGATAAACAAATATGAGATGTATTTTTTGAAGATGTTGATGACTGTATTCCGCATCATTTCTGATTTTTTTAAATTTGGCTATGTAAAGATGCTGATATTGCTTTATTTCCAAAAAGAAGACTTTTTCTTGTTTTTGTGTAACTTTTCCAGATTTTTTGGTACCATATATATAATTTTGTAATTGTTTTTGGAATTTTATTTATTTACTTTTTTTTGGAATTTTAAATAAATATTTTTTAAATTTAACAATGGTTATATTACATATTTTCATCATCAGATCAGTTTAGATTAATAGACACAGGTATATAAGATTGATGAAACAAACATTAACATTTTCAATAAACATTACTTTTTTTTTAACAGTTGATATACTGCATATTGTCTTCACAATAGTTATACAGAGCACAGGGTGTGGACATGACACACCTTCCAATTGATATTGATAAGGAAAGAAAAAAAAACTTAGGGTTCTTATATTAGGGAGACTATATGATATTTACAAATGTAGGTCTGGTTTATTTCGCTAATGAGTATATGTTCAATATACATGCATTTATATATGAAGTGTTCCAGCTTATCATTCTTTATAGCTGAGTAATATTCCATTGTATAAAAATACCACATTTTTTTCAACCATTCTTCAAATGATGGGCATTTTGGTTGTTTCCAAGATTTGGCTATTATAAATTGAGCTGCTATAAATATAAACATAGGTGCACAGATATCGCTATGGTATGATGTTTTCAGTTCTTTTGGGAAAATTCCCAGTGGGGGCATAGCTGGATTGAACGGAACTTCCAATTCTAGTTTTTTAAGGATCCTCTACACTGCTTTCCATGATGGTCACACCAATCTTCATTCCCACCAGCAGTGGAGAAGGATTCCTCTTTCCCCACAGCCTCTCCAGCATTTGTTGCTGATTGATTTCTTTATGATAGCCATTCTTTCTGGGGTGAGATGGTATCTAAGTGTTGTTTTGATTTGCATTTCATGAATGGCTAGCGATGTGAAGAATTTCTTCATGTATTTGTAGGCTTACTGCATTTCTTTCTCTGAGAAGTGTGTGTTCATCTCAGATGCCCATTTCTGGATTGGGTCTTTGAAGTTTGGAACCCTAATGGTTTTTAGTTCTTCGTAGGTTCTAGATAGAAGGCCTTTGTCTGAATACTTATTAGTTAGAATCTTTTTGAAATTTGTGGGTCGTCTTTTCACTCTGTTGGTGATTTCCTTTGACATGCAGAAACTTCTTAGCCGGAGGAGGTCCCATTTGTTGGTGCTTTCAAGTGTTAAACGTGCAATTTGATTTCCGTCCATGAACTTTTTGCATACTCTGATGTCTTCAAGATTTCCTCCCACTTTCTCTTCGAGGAGATTTAATGTTTCACTTTTAATATTTAGATCTTTAATCCATTTCAACTTTAGTTTAGTGCATAGTGATAGACTAGGGTCAAGTTTTAGTTTTCAGTGTGTAGAGAGCCGGTTTTTCCAGCACCATTTATTAAAGAGACTATCTTTCTTCCAGTAAACGTGTTTGGCCCCTTTGTCAAAAATAAGGTGGCTGATAATTTTGTAATCTTGTACTTTAAACTTATGTAGAGTCCTCTAATTACTGATGGGTATTTGTTTTTCATTTATCTTTTATTTGTGATCTAATAGGATTCCTAATGCTTAATGATTTACATCTGGCTTTTGTTTCATAATAATTTTTGTCACTTTTAAAGAGAATAAAAAATAGTAAAAAATATTAAAAATAGGATTTTAACAAGTTAGTTATATTGTATATTGTTGTTTTCATTACTTGTGCAGATTATCAGACATAAACATATAAAATTGGTTAAAAAGTTATAAAAAATTAGAGACAAAAAATTAAGTATTAACCCCTCCTTTCAATAGGCCAGCAGAAATCAACACTACAATTATCCAAGTTTTCTCTTCTTTCATTTTCTCTTTCCACCATTTCAGTTGTTCCTTCCCTTATGAACAGATTCTTTCCCTTTCATAGTATTGATTGTGCTTTTATGATTTTATTTACTCTTTCAGGTTTTTATACTAGCGAGACAGTACAGGGTTTACATATTCAGGTTTGATTTATTTCACTTAGGAGTATGATCTCTATAAAGTATAGTATTTTAGATATAGTATAGTTTTCTTATTTTAAACATTATAATTAGGAATAATAAATTTCAGGTCAATGGAAAAATACTCTGGTTTTTATTGTCTTACAGCTTTGTTTTTACTATGCCTATTCATTTCATCATGTGAATAAGGATGTTGATATGCCTTCCTTTTTACATATATAACTATTTTAGTTTATCATAGTATATCTTTATATAAGACATAAATTTTGTGGGCCTGGGGATATAGCTCAGTGGCATAAATGCCTGCCTGGCAAGCACAAAGTCCTAAGTTCCTAAGTTCAGTCTTTGGTACAACAAAATAAAAAACAAAAAACACACTTTAAAAAAAAGACATTTTTGGTACTTTTTTTTTTTTTTGTCTTTTTGAGACAGGGTCTCACAATGCAGTTCAGAGTGGCCTTGAGCTCACTTTTGTAGCCCAGGCTGGTCTTGAACTCACATCGATCCTCCTGCCTCAACCTCCCAAGTGCTGGGATTATAGGCATGCACCACCACACCTGGCCATTTTGGTACTTTTCAAGTCTGTTGTGACTTAAGTTTTACTAAACTTAAGGTTTGAGTATTTTGACTTTAGTATTAATGGCCTTATTTGTGATAGATTCAATTGTATGTAGGTAACTATAAGATTTATTATTTTTAGCACTTAAAAATGATGTAGCTGTAAGCTATTACTAGGCATGACTAAAATCTGACTTTTTCAATACTGTGATTAGAGTAAATTAGAATTGTGGAACAATCGTTCAGGGGATAACAATAAGCAGTGTTACTTTCCTGTTGTGATTTGAAATTTTGTGTCGTTTTCAGTGTTTTTTCCTCTTTAAAATTAGCGTTGTGAAGTTTAAGGCAGATAATTTTTTTTTTATTTTCTGGATGTACGTGTAAATATAACACAAACAGCTATAACAAAGATAATCAACAAAATGTTACCTGGAAATTTACTGATACTAATAAGTGTATAAAGCTTTTTATTGATATGTGCATAAGGGAAAGATGTGCATAGTAAATGTATAGTCCAGTGAGTTTCAACAAACTGAATTTACCTGTGAAAGCAGGTAAATTAAGAAACAAATCCCATTACCTAAGGTGTCCTGCATGTGTTTCCTTTCAGTCATTGACCCCATTGAAGTAAAAGCATTCCCCTGACTTCTTAAGTCATAGATTGGTTTTACCTGTTTTTGAAATGCATTTCTGAATGGAAAAAGCTTATTTATGAGAACCATTCGTATTATTGGATGCAGTTGTACTTCAGTTAATTTTTCATTGCCATCTAGAATGTTATGTCAGTTTCCTTTTGTATCTTGAATATATAGTGGGGTTTTTTTTAAGTTCTGCGCTATTTCAAGTAGTGTTACTGTAATCCTGTAATTCCCTTCTTGCGAAGAATGTATGTGTACATTCTGTTGTATGAATGTCCACCTGGGTGTAGAAGAAATATATAAAATTCATCCCTACACTCTTTTGCTTGATCTGTGTCAGGGTCCTACCCAGGAATGGGGTTTCCCTTGGTTGTTAAATTAAGAAGTTTTAATAAAGGGATAATTATAGTAGTAGTAGTAAAGAGTAAAGAAGTTTTAGTGGGCCTTTCTTGTGACTAGGACTGAAGATACAAATTTATTGAGTCCTGTGGGAGATTGAAGTGCCAACAAGAGCCCTTGGTAGTAGCAGTAGTTTAGCAGATATGGCCACTGCAGCTATGTGGTGTTGAAGCAAGACTATGAGCAAAACTAGTCTCACTTCTGACTCTGCCTGTGTTTAGCTCAGCCTGAAGTAAGCAAGTAGGTGAGCCAGTGTGTAGTGCAGGAGAGGTGGTGAATGTATTTGAGGGAGACTGACTAGAATATCTTCATCCAGTACATACACAGTTTTATCATGTTGTTGTGAGAAGGACTAAAACACATCTGTACTAACAGTTCTAAAACTTTATAGCCTTAAGATCTCTTAAGATTTTTTTGCTTAGGTAGATTACATTAATAGATATTCACTGTATTTGAAGTTAAAACAAAAAGCCATTCATTTCATATTAACATAATAAATTTTAAAAATAAAAACTCCTTTTTCCAAGAAAAAAGATGAAATAGAAGAGTGGTATTATTTAGTAGTTTTGCAAATTTGTAATGTTAGTGACTTAACAGAAGACAGCTGGGTTCTAGTTTCTGCATCTGCATATAATCAGTTGGCTGTGTTGTTTGGTTTAAAGTATACAAAGTCCACTTTCACATGGATAACTTGGAAAAGAAAGAACCTTCAGACCTAATTAATAAATCTCAGACATTACCTTATATTAAGCTTGTTCAGAGCATACTCTATACTAGTCATGAACAATTTAACAGCAGCTGTTGTAGGAGACATGACTTTGAGGCACTATCATACCTAGGTTCCTCTTATAACAAACCATGCTGTTTAGCTTATGTTGTAGCTTAAGGTAAATGCAGATAGTTACTGCCTCATTTTACCTGTCCCACTGTGAAACTTGGGCTCATTCGGAGATGTGGACAAGATCTTTTCCTGTTCTTTCCCTTAGAAAACCCAACAGTAAACACTTTGCCATTCTTAATTTCACTTTTGTTTATATGATTGAGATTTTGTGATGTGTTTGATGATGTTTCTGGAAGAAAGCCTACTGAGAATCATTTAGAGGATTTGTAGAATGCTTACCCTACTTGCATGAGGCCTTGAGTTTTGTTCTCAGGGCTACAAGAAAACAACAAAAAATATTTTATTATTACTTTCTGGAAAGTTGAATTTAAAAGGTTTGAATTAATTCCTAGAAGGCTAATTTTTTTGAGACAAGAATTTCTGTATGCAGTTTAGCCTGGCTTTGAACTTACTATGTAGTCCAGGCTAGCCTCATATTTATGGCAGTCCTTCTGCCTCAGCCTTACAAGTGCTGGGATTATAGGCATGCACCATAGTTTTTTTTTAAACTTTTATATTACTCCTTTTTCCCTAAAAGAGAATTTTTTTGATGCATATTACTTTAATCCAGCATTTATTGAAGTCTTTGCTGTTACTTTAATGTTGATAATATGGTCTTTTGGTAGAATTTAATGTTTGCAAAGAAACATAAAAATAAATAAACTTGGGCCGGGCGTGGTGGCTCATGCCTGTAATCCCAGCACTCGGGAGGCTGAGGCAGGAGGATCGGTGCGAGTTCGAGACCAGCTTGGGCTACAAAAGTGAGCTCAAGGCTAGCCTGAACTGCATAGCGAGACCCTGTCTCAAAAAAGACAAAAAAAAAAATTTAAAAATAAATAAATAAATAAATAAACTTAAAGTGACATATAGTTGTTGCATTTGTACATGGCTGTGCATGTCTATGTAAACATACAAGCTACAGTGTCATCTTTTAATTGAACTGAATCACTGTGGAGACATTAGCACCTCACAGTATTTGAAATGAGCAGTATATCAGGCTTTTTTCCTATGTATTACTTCATGTTGATGACTGTGGAAACTGTCACTGAAAGAAATCAGTTTTATATGGGTTAGTTTCTAATTATGTCAGACTTACTATTTAAATGTAAGAATTTTTTTCCCCCAAAGAAGATTAACAAGATATTTTTCTGTTTTCTCAAAGGAGCTACTACTTTCTGGCATGCCAGAAATTGATGTGAGTGATTGGATAAAGAACACAGAATACACAAGTGGCTATGAAAGAGAAGATCCAGTTATTCAGGTAAAATCTCTCTAGAGCTTATAGTGAGTTGAAATTTGCCATTTAATTTTGTAAACATAAGATGAAAACCTATGTTAATTACCAGAGTAAAGTTTTCCTCTAAATATTTC
The DNA here is from genome assembly GCA_004027025.1 of Myocastor coypus. Taxonomy (NCBI): domain Eukaryota; kingdom Metazoa; phylum Chordata; class Mammalia; order Rodentia; family Myocastoridae; genus Myocastor; species Myocastor coypus. The sequence continues at coordinate 10,990 of PVJA010017825.1, read as the reverse complement.
TTGTGGGAATATTGCATATGAAAGCTTTATATGAAATCATTTTTGATAAATGAGTTTCATAGAATAAAATATGCTTTCTGAATATTGTATAGTTCTCTAGTATTAGTAAATTTTTGTTTGCTCTGAAATAAGAACTCAGTTTTATTGTTACTTTTAGTGGTTCTGGGAAGTCGTGGAAGACATTACTCAAGAAGAGAGAGTTCTTCTCTTGCAATTTGTTACTGGCAGGTAAGAAGTATTTTTGTGATAAGCACAGAAGAATGTAATGTGTATTATTTCTAATGGCTTGGGAAATAATTACAGAAAAAAGTAACCAAAATAAAGACTTATTACTTTGAACTGTTGGTATCTTAGCACTATTTCCACTTTTTGGTGGGGAGCAGTACTGGAAATCGAACTCAGGATCTTGTGCTTGCCAAGGAGGTGTTTATGCCACTGAGATATATCCCCTGCTATGTTTTCACTATTTTAGGTATTGAAGATTCAAGTATTAAATATAGACATTTATAATATTATTCAGTGCATTTTTAACATATCAGTTCCAGTTAGTATATTTTATAATTTGATAATTTGCATTCTGTAGAGAAATAAATGATAGTCACATTTTTAGTGTTTGTATGTTACTAGTTTGATTTAATAGTATAGGTATTCCCTTTGTCCTTTACCTGTCTTCCTCACCCCATCTCTCTTGTGTGCCGTGCATTCATTATGCATACAGAGCATTTTCTTTAATTGTTACCAAGTTTAATGTGTTAAAATTCATGGCCTAAAAAATAATTTGTGATGCATTTGTTTGAAAAGTCCACTTTTAGGAATAATTAAATGTAATAGGTTCTAGAAAATTTGGTGATTTCCATTTTTTTAATTTCCATTTTTTTTAAAATTTGGAATTTCATCTCTTTTCCTTATTTATGAACATGTGGTCCACAGTGGTGCCTTCCTGTAATCTTGTCACTCTTGTAAGACTGAGGCAGTAGAATCATAAGTTTATATGAACCTGAATAATTTAGTGTCTTAGTGAGATCCTGCTTCAAAGTAAGGAGTGGATGGGGATAGAGCTCCCTGGAAGGGATGTGAGTTCAATCCTGAATGCCTTCCCCACACACATACATGAAAAGTGATCCAGTTTTTGCATTCTAAATGTTTATAGTTCTTCTAAAAGTTGGGAAACAAAATTAAATCATTTCCTTTGTCAGTAATAACTACTATCAACAATTTATCTACTTCTCTTTTTCCTGTATATTTAAAGAAATTGTGTATATCTATGTAACATACATATATAAGTTTTTAAAGACTATGATTTTGTTATTTTAAAAGCATAAGTGAAAATCCCAGTAATTAATCTGTGAGCATTAATTATGGTATGCTGACTTAATTGGGTTAAGAGGCACCTGGCAGATTAGTAAGTTGTACTTTGGTTATTATCTGATTGGGTCTTGAATGCATGCCTGGCCTTATGTATTATATATAGTTCCTGGCCCCTTTCTGACATTATTGTCTTCCTAGGCTTCTCAGCTGCCATGAGCTAAGCAGGTTTGCTGTGCTGTGCCCTTTTGCCATTGAGATTCTGCCTTAGAGCCCACTGACTGTGGATTGAACTCTCTGAAACCATACACCAGATTAAATCTCTCTTTTATGTTATGGTTGTTAGGCATTGTGTCTCAGCAACAGGAAATCTTGTTATTAGAGATAACCACAACTAATATTTTGTTTTATTTTCTTAGTCTTTTAGCTATCTAGGTGAAAAAACTGTTGAAATCATACTATACATTTAATAAGTAAAACATTATTGTTCACAAGTCATAGACACAAGATTAAATAGTCTATTTCTTGCCTCTGGGTACCAAAAACTACTCAGAAACTTGGATAATTTAATAAAAAGTATTTAACAATATTTCCTGTATAGGAAATTTAGACAATTCACATTAGAAAAATAATCACGTCTAATCTCAGTCCCTAAAGATATCCCCATTAACATTTTGCTTATTCTTCTAGAATTATTTCCCTATAAGTAAACTTCTACTTATTTTTAAACCATTGTTATTATTTTAAAACTTTTCGTGTGTGAATTGTTTCATATATATAGATCAAAGAAATTTTTCAAATGGCTTTGCATACTTCCATTTATGGACCTCCCTTAGTCCTATCTTTATTGATAAAACTTTTGTCCATGAATAAAGTTGTATGAATAAGGGATTTTGATACTTTTATCCTTGATACACAGCCTGATTACTTATACAGGATAAATTCTTAGAAGGGCAAGTTTTTGATATACGAGTATGCAGCACTGGACTAGGAGTATACCTTCTTAGTAGAGCACTTGCCTAGAATGTACAGCAGTCTGTGTTTAATCTTCAGCATTACACGTATACAAAGTATGTTAATTTTTATGACCTTTATACATCTAGTCTCTTTATATCCTAGAAGGTACTAATACTAACAGGGAGTGAAAAGATGTACTCCTTTTTTTGAAATCAGTATTATGTGTGTTCATTTTTATTCTTATATAATTTTTGTGTCGCATGAATTGCCTTTTATTATTTGCCCATCATTCTATAGTCATTCTTTAAAAACTCAATTTAATTGTTCTTTATACATCAACACTGTGAACTATAGATATTTTGTTATCTTAAACTTTTTTAACACACAGATTTCAGTGTGATTTTAATTAATAACATGGTTGACTTATGTTACCAAATTGCTTATTGTCTTAGTTATTTTTCTTGTTGCTGAGCCAAAATACCGGGTACCCAGAGTTAAAAAAGGTTTTTAGTACACAGTTGGTACAGGTTTCCGTACATGATTGCTTAGCTCCAGGTGGGGTGGAGTGGCAGAGAGGCATCACAGAGAAGAAGCAATGTACGGTGGGCAGTAGGTAGCAAAATGGCAAACAAAGTATTAAGTGGCAACATTAGCCCTCTTTTTATTATGTATTACCTAGGGTATCTGCCCTTGGTGGGTAGCGTTCACCCCCAGGTGGGATACCCTGATTCCTACCCAGAACTATGCTGAACCAGTCAGTCAGCTAATTTAGTAATCACATAGCCTTGGTCCCAGCATCATATACTTTAGATCTAGGAACATCTGAAAAGCCCCACCTACAACCACATGAGGCTTTGGGGAGACATCTGGGAACAATTTCTAACAGTTAGCTTTTAATAGTGTTTAAAAACTGAAGATTATATTCCTCTATATTTTTTCTTTGACTTTTTGTAATGTTAATAGGTTTTATATTGTACTTTTAAAAGCCATCTAGATTTTGGTTTAGGTTGTGAGGTAGGCTTGTTTGTTTTCCTAAAAGGTTTATGTCTCAAAACTGTTTAGTGGCTGGGGAGATAGCTCAGTAGCATAAGTGCCTGCTTGGCTAGTATAAGATCCCTGAGTTTGATCTCTGATAAAATTAAAAAAAATATATAGTGAATTATTATAGTTTCTCTGCAATTTGGTTGGCTTGTCATTCGTATGCAGAAAATAATTACACAGGTTCTTTGATATGAAAGTATTTTAAATTATTTTGATAGAGCAAAATATCTTTGACAGAGTAAAACAGTGGTCCTACTGTTTAAATAGGAATGCTGAAAAGAACTTGCTTGCCTGCTTATAAAGCAAGGCACATCCATTTGCACTATAGTGAGGGATGTGGCTAAACAGAAAAAGCCAAGTAAACTGCAAGGAAAGAACAGAGCTATGCTGCAACCTCAGGCAGAAGAATCTTCTTTGCACAGTGAGGATAGAATCCTTTACTTGAGCTCCAACTTCAGCTCATCTAAATTTTAACTTCCTTTGCATTAGACCCCTCAGTTATTAGGGGTCTAATATAAAGGATTTAACATATTATTTAACATAAAGCAATGAAAAATCAAATATGTTCAAACTGTGAAACAAGATTTAATACAAAAGTTAATCTTCATTGCATCTAAAAATTAGAGGAAATCAAATTGATGATTTGTCTGTATATAAGTTAGTATAGCTGTTCCTGAGTAATCCAGGGTTTTACAACTATAAATTCAGCCCATCACAGTTAAGTACTTTGGATAAAGTGTCAGTACCAAAGAGGTACAGAATTTTTTGATATTTTTGCATAAACAACAGTAGAACAATTATGTTGTATTTGTGATACTGTAAGATTATTTGAAATATAAAAGCATACTTTAAAGCAGCAGTTCTCAACCTGTGGGTCGCGACCCTGGTGGGGGTCGAATGACCAAAACACAAGGGTCACCTCAAGCCATCGGAAAATGTTATTTATTTGGAATTACAGTTTTGAAGTAGCCACCAAAATTACTTTTTGGTTTGGGGTCACCACAACATAAGGAACTGTATTGTGGGGTCACGGTATTAGAAAGGTTGAGAACCACTGCTTTAAGGTGTATTTACATTAAAGTATATGGGAGAGTAGAGGTAGGTAATATACAGATGTAGATAATACTTTACTATATAATAAAGGGGCTTGAACATCCATGTTTTTTTGGAAAGGGAGTAGTATCCTAGAACTAATCCTGTATAGGAATATGGTGTGAAGACTTAAGTTGCCTTCTTGTCCTAATGAAGTGGTATACTTTTAATTTTTAGCTTCTATAAAAAATTAAGAACAAGCCCTGTATAGTGGTCTGATACATATATTTCTAGCTATTGGGAGGCTGAGGAAGGAGGATTGTAAGTTTGAAGACATCCTGGACAACATAGTGAGACCCTATCCCAAAATAAAATTTTAAACAGGGCTGGACATATATATGGCCTAGTGTAGAGTGTTTACCTAGTATGTAAGAGCCCATGGATTCAATTCCTAGTATTTAAAAAGAAAAATTCAAAATAGCTTACCTTTTCCCTCTTCATTTTTTGTAACCTTGATTTTTTAGGCAAAGATTAATTTTACAGAGACTAACTGTGAATTTTATTTTGGTTTACAAACATGCTCTTCTTTAGATGGTCTCTTCCCCCAAGTAGGAAGATTTATGCATTTATGTTGTGTTGAAAGATTAAAGAGGTGTGTGTGTGTGTGTGTGTGTGTGTGTGTGTGTGTTTGTATTTTTTGAGACAGGGTCTTGCTAATTAGTTCAGCCCAGGGTGGCCTTGAGCTCACAGTAAACTCCTTGCCTCAGCTTCCTGAGTGCTAGGATTATAGGCATGGGCCAACACACCTGGTAAGGATTCTTTTAACATTCACTGAGATTATTAAAGTAACCTGCGAAATTTTTTATCAATAAAGCATTTATTAGCAGTCAGACTATTTTGCATCTAAAAAAACAAAAACAAAAATGACTGTTTTTAGGGATTCTCTTATATTGGGTTGGAAGGCTCACCCTCCCTCACCCCCTCCTCCACCTTCTAAATATACATATCAGTAATTGCAAGTAGAAAGTCACATTTTTAAGAGTTTGTATATGAATGTGGTAAAAAGTACATAGCATGTTACTTTTTACACCATTTGTAAAGTATGTAATTCTGTAGCAATAAAGCATAATCCTATTGTTTATAACCTATCTCTCAAATTTTTTCATATTTCTCAAGTAAAGTCTGTAACCTTTTAGACACTTAATTCCCCTTTTCTCATGCTCCAGTTTCTGCTATGCACTGTTTTTTATGTCTCAAATTTGACTGCTCTAGGAATCTCATCTAAGTGGAATCATACCATAATCATTCTTTGGTGACTGGCTTATTTCATTTAGTGTATTTTCTTCAGGATCATTCATCTGCCCACAGATACCTATATTGCTTCTGCCTTTAAGCTTAGGTGAATGATGGTTCTGTAAACATGATGAGCCACTGTTGGTTGTGTGTCTGCCTTCAGTTCATTTGAATGTAAACCCCAAAGTGGCATTGATGTTTCATATGGTAGTTGTATTTCTAGTGTTTTGAAAACTGCGCTATTTTCCACAGAGGCTGCACCCTTTCCATTTCAGATTTTTTTTTTCCTGGTGGCAGGACTTGAACTTGGGACCTTGTCCTTTCCATTTCTGCTACCAGATTTTCTTCATTCTTGCCAGTACTTATTTTCTGGGGATCTTTGTTTAATATGAATAATCATTTCATGATGTGCAGTGATATTTCATTGTGATTTTGGCTGGCATTTCATGCTAGATGAATGATGCTGAGCATCTTTTCATGTGCCCATTGGCCATTGTGTGTCTCTGGAGAAAGCTTTCTTCTGGTCTTTTTCATTTAGGTTTGAGTTATTTATATATGTTGGATATCAGTCCCTTATCACATCAATGACTTGCAAATATTTTCTTCCATTTCATGAATTGATTTTTTATTCTATTCATAGTGTCCTATGATTGGGCAAGTTTTTAATTTTGATAAAGGACAACTCTTCTGTTTTTTCTATGTTACCTGTACTTTGGGTGTCATACTCATGAAATCATTGCCAATTCAGTGTCCTGAATCTGTTCAGTATTTTTTGTAAGATTTTTATAATTTTAACACTTTTGTTTAGGTATTTGATCTATTTCAAGCTAATTTATGTATATAGTGGAAAGTAAGGGCACAACCCACATCTAGCTTTCCCAGAATACTCTGTTGAATAAGTTGCTCTTTCCCCATTAAGTGTTTTTTATATTCTTGTTGAATATAACTGTGATGCAAGAAATCCTTGCTGGGCTGGCTTTCATTTATCTGCATGTCTTTATGGTAACACTATGCCATTTTGATTATTGTACTTAGGTAATAAATTTAAAAACAGGAAGATAGAACTTTTGCAGCAGGGAAGGGACAAACAAGAGCTAGAAGGAAAGGGAAGAATGAGAGGAAGGGGTAACAAGAGAAATAAGATGTGTATATGTAACAACTATCCATGATGAATGCAATTATTTTGTACCACAAATGTGCTAATGTTAAAAAAGAACAAAATAAGATACTTAATGAGGTATATAAGTTAAAAAAAATAAAATCAGAATGTGTGAGCCCTCACCTTTGTTACTCTTAGGGCGATGAGGTTTGGGTTATGTGAGGTTTGCCATTTTTAAAAAAGTGAATTGAATTATACTTCGTATGATATGTTAGAAAACATTTTAACTTTTAGTGATCCTTTTTTTTTTAAAATACATTTAATAGCTGGACATAGAGTACTTCCATGTCATCATTAAGATTTATCCAAAAGTGCCACAAAATTTCATTTTATTCTATTTTTTAAAAATGTATTCATCCATGGTCTTGCTATGCAGCTCGGACTCATAGTGATCCTCCTGCTTTCAGTCTCCAGAGTACTGGGATTACCACCACTAAGCCTGGTCAGGCCCAGAGTGCCTGGGGACAGCCAGCACTGCATGTGGTGCTAGGGATCAAACCCTTGTCCCTGAGTTTGCAAGCAAGTGCTTAGTCTGCTGAGTTAACTTGCCAGCCCTTCATTTTATTTTATTATTGTTCTTTGCAGTCCTGGGGATTGAGGACAGGGCCTGGCATCTGCTAGGTAAGCACTGTACCATTGAGTTACATCCATAGCCCAGAGCCTCATTTTAAAAGCATCAGTTTTTCCCCCAGGATCTGTTTGTTTAATCCTGATGCGTAACACAGATTTGCTTAAAATACTAATTTACTTTCAAATGTATAGAGCTTGATAAGTCATAATTACAGCCTCCACAGCCCTGTATACAAGGTGACAATTTCTAGTGTATGAGGCATCAAATTTTGGTCTTCCTGTGGTCTGTTGGATGATATTTAGAAGAGTGTGCTTGATATTCTGAATATCTGGAGAGACAAATCTGAGGACTTTTCTAGTTTTCTTAATGTAAGAGATAAAACCAGAACAGAAAGTATGTTTGGACCTTTAAATTTTCTATGAAGAGGGTAAACAATTTAGAACATAATATGTAAGAGCCTTTGTTGCTCATCATTCATTTATTCAACAAATAGTTAATGTCGCTAGATTCAGCATTTTGCTAACCTGTGAAGACAGAGATAAATATGACATGTTGGGCTGTGAAGTCAGTTCCAGTTTAGTAAGGAGGCATACTAATTTAGTAGGAAGGAATAATTGTAAATGTATCATGCTATATATGAAATCAAGGAGGTGCTGAATCAGTCCAAAGTATCATGGCTGATGGCAGTTGGGAGGCAGTTTGGAAGGTGCATCTGTGGACACATGCTAAACACAGCAGGAATGTGTGAGGAGTTTTGCAGAATCCAAAGTGTAATCTTATCATTGTTCAAGTTAACCCTATTTAACCCTAGCTTAGAAGTTGAAATGTAGCTATCAAGATTTTTCCTTTCATAATGTTAAATTAAGGTGTAAACTCTTAGTTCCAGGGTCCCCCATGGTGGTTTTGCTAATATCATGGGTGGAAGTGGATTGCAAAACTTTACAATTGCTGCTGTGCCATATACTCCAAATCTTTTACCAACTTCAAGCACATGGTAAGTTAGTTTATTTAAATGCATCCTCAATTGTTCGGGTTAATTTTAAGTGATCAAAGGTCAAACAACTTTGTTGTTAAAGATATCAGCCGTGTTCTCTAATACTGATTTTGGAATCACAGGAAAATATTTGGGAAAACCTCAACTACACAAAATTTAATTGAATGTGCTTCAAGAATCACTAAAGTTATATTGTCGTAAATATTATTGAATTATGCCATCACTTCAAACTAAGTCGCTCTATTATTTTAAGCTAAAAGCAACTTAATTTCTTCCACTACATTTGCATGCTGAAAGAAACTGCAGTGCAGTATTTTTTTCCCTTTCTTTTTAAATACTACTTCAGGGTTTTCCAATTTGAATGCAAATTTGCAAAAGTAGTTTTATGTTAATTATGAGTAGTTTTTTCACTGCTAGATAAAACAATCAGAAATTTCATAGAATTTCTGTTTAACGATGGTATATATTATTTTTAAAGCATCAACATGCTCAAGTTACCTGAATACCCGAGTAAAGAAATACTGAAGGACAGACTTCTGGTGGCACTGCACTGTGGCAGCTATGGTTACACAATGGCATAATGAAACCTGAAAAACTCATCTGACTGCTGATGCACAATTCAGAGTGGCAGAAGCAATTTAAGAAACTGTCAACAGAAAAGTAGCCTAAATGCAACCCATAGGCAGAGCTCATGTTTAAAATTCATAAAGAATCAGGTTTTCTGTTTTTCCTTTTATGTTCTGTGATACAATTAGAAAACTAGAAAACTACCCACAGATATTTTTTAAAACTGCTAATTACAAATAGTATAAAGTGTCCTTTTTCATGTTTTTAAAATCTTATCCAACATTATGTTAAGGCAAAATCTTATTCTACATTCCACCTCTGTATGTAACTATCTTGTTAAAAGTGTATTTTTCTCTTTATTTTCATATATATGAGAACATCCAGCTGGTGTGTTCTGCTGCATGTAAAGTATGATTTATATTTGGAAAACAGCTATAAAGAATGAATTAATTTAGATTGTGTATAAAGCCACAGATATGTATTTTCCCACATTGTATTATATTGCAATGATTTTCTAGGTTTTTAGTACTTTAATATATATTGTAAAATTTAGACTGATGTGACTAAACATCATGATATGTAATTTATATACTAAATCTTATATGAAGTAGCATCTTTCAGTGATCAGTTTCCATATGTACATGTAGTGTTTTTTCTTATGCCTTATTTCAACTTAAAATTAAGGTAAAATTTAAATATAATACTTTTCCATATTTTTATGACATGCATCTGTGAGTTCTGATAACATATTTGAGGAAGTAATCTGATGTACAGATAATTTAAGTATGTAAAGCTTTATTTCTTAAAATTGTTTTTTGTGATTAAAATGTTATATATAAATGATAATGCCTAATACAGATCATTGCGGCTTTAAAATTTTGGGTGGTCTAATGAATTTTGTTTTTGTTTTGAAAAGATACCCTAGACAGTTACAGTTCAAATTTTAGAACACACATTTGCCAGAGGCAGGAACACGCATGTAGAAATGTTAACAGAAACATTTGTAATGTTTAGGACCTTGCCTCTGGAAACTAATAGAATCCAGCATAATTACTGACAGAATGACATATGCAAATTATCACATAAGAACAGCCGGTATATTTACCCAGTTAGAGTGACATTTAGTTGAGAGCTGTACATTGAAAAAAGTTGGGTCCAAAATGGTACTAAGATTTTTCTTACTATTTTGAGACCTGTTTTAAAAAATATTAAGAATATATCAACAAGGGCCGGGGAGATAGCTCATTAGAGTAACTGCCTGCCTCCCAACCACAGGGTCCTGAGTTCAATCTGTGGTAACACAAAAAAGAATATATCAGCAGATTATGGAATTTCTTAAAAATATGTTAGGATTCAGATGCTTTATTTTGAGTAACTGAAGTTAATGTTTTAAATTCTGAGGTTTTTAATTACAGATCATTACCTTGTTAAACAAAAATCTACTTTTGCAAGTCTTTATATTTCATTTTTAAAAGAACGTAAAATAGTAAAAAAAAGCATTATAGACAATACAAAAACATACAAGGTTCCATTAAACAAAGTAATAGGAATTTACCAGTGGTTGCTGTATTGCATGAGGTTATCTTCAAATTACGTTTTTAGGTTACCAGATATAAATTTGTAAAATTGATTAAAAACAATAAAAATGTTGTAAGAAGTTAAAAAGAACAAAATAGTTAAAAAGTTAAAAAGAAAAAAATTTAGGTATTAACTGTCTCTTTCAAAAGCCCAGCAGAAATTAGTAGCACAATTATCCAAACAGTCCTGAATATATACACAAGTGTACCTTTTCTCTTTTATCCTCTTGCTCATGCCCATTTTTCCTTCTCATTGAAGAATTCTTTTCCTTTCACAGTATTTATTGTACCTTTCAGATTTCATTTTTCAGGTTGTCACACTAGCTGTGTTATACTTAATATTCTCCACAATTAATTTTAGAGAGAACTTACAAGACTTTTCAGATGCAGAGGTTTAAATTAGGCTGTGATTTGATCAAAAGTTCTTTTAGCATTCTACCTCAAAGGGACACTGTTAGTATGCCTGCTGTCCCCTGTGCTTGATGGGGATTGCT
>PVJA010017824.1:0-40914 GCA_004027025.1 Myocastor coypus | reverse complement strand
GTGATTTTTTTTTTTTTTTGAGACAGGGTCTCAATATGTAGTTCAGACTGGCCTCAAACTCCTAAGTAGCCCAGGCGTGGTGGTGCATGCCTGTAATCCCAGCACTCGGGAGGCTGAGGCAGGAAGATTGCTGCCAGTTTAAGACCAGCCTGGGCTACAAAAGTGAGCTCAAGGCCAGCCTGAACTGCATAGTGAGACCCTGTCTCAAAAAGACAAAAACAAACACACAAACAAAAACCCAAACTCCTAAGTAGACCAGCCTTCAACTGGTGGCAATCCTCTTGTCTCAGCCTCATTCCTACCCTTCAACCACAACTTCCCTACAGGCCTGAAGCACAGGAGCTGACCACTGGCTGCAAATCTACAACTATGGGAGCCAGGGAGAGATAGCTTACTGGCATAAATGCCTGCCTGGCAAGCACAAGTTCTGAGTTTGATCTATGGTGCCAAATAAATAAATAAATAAATATTAAAATTTTTTTTTAATTCTACACCTGTGAGTCAAAGTTAGCCCATTTTCACCTAAGTTAACTTTTCTAGGTGACAGAAAGGACTATGACACTCACTGTCTTGCAGTGGGGCACACAATGCACCAAAGAATGTGGGCTCAAGTATGCCTTTTTTAAGCCAGGCGTGGTGGCTCATGCCTGTAATCCCAGCACTCGGGAGGCTGAGGCAGGAGGATCGGTGTGAGTTCGAGACCAGCCTGGGCTACAAAGGTGAGCTCAAGGCCAGCCTCAATTGCATAGTGAGACCCTGTCTCAAAAAGACAAAAAAAAGTATGCCCTTTTTTCTTCTCTTTTTTTTAATAATTTTAGGGAAGGGTCTACAGGGTGTTCAGGGTCTCACTATGAGATCCAACTCACAGTGATCCAACTGTTTACAGCCTCCCAAGTGCTGGGATTAAGGCATGGGCCACCACACCCAGGCTCAATTGCTATCTCAGCTCGACCTGGGGAGTGGGGTGCCCTGGGCTTGAGGTCCACACACCAGGCCTGAGGATCGAACCCCTGGTCCCTGCGCATGCTTGCAGGTGGTTTAATCCACTAAGCTCTTTTGCCTGCCTTCTCTCATTTTTTTGAGATAGGGCCTGGCTAAGTAGCCCAGGCTAGCCTGCAACTCTGGACTCCTCCTGCCTCAGCCTCCTGAGAGCTGGGATTACATACTGCACCACCAAACCCAGCTAGGTAAAGTACCCTTATGTGGCTATACCACTGATGTCCAATGCTATTGTGCCAATGTCAAGTCAGCAATGATCTAGGGCTTCAGTTTTTTTGAGTGTTTACCTGGCAGCAGAAGCATCAAGTTACAGGATAAGCCTGTTTCACTTTAGGAGGAGTTATCTGGCAGCTTTACAGATATTTACAAAACCATTTTTCATTCCCACCAGGAATGAATACAGGTTCTCATTTCTGCATATTCCTTTTAAAAAATATTTATTTAGTACAGGGTCTCAATACACAGCACAGACTTGTAGTGATCCTCCTGCCTCTGCCTCCCCAGCACTGGGATTACAGGTGTGCTCTACCATACCTGGTCTCAGTGGCTGGCTTGGCCTGGGGCTGGCGCAGCATGTGGTGCAAAGGATTGAACCATGGTCCCTTGGTTGTCTAAGCTTGCCTAAGCAGGCACTTTAGACCGCTGAGCTATCTCGCTGACCCTTGGCCCCTTTTTTAAAAATCTTGAGAGTCTTGCTACATTACCAGTCCTGAACTTTTGAGTATCCTGCAAAGCCTCCCAAGTAAGTGGGATCACAGGTGTGCACCACCATGCAGGTGAAGAACTAGTAATTATTTTAGGAAATGAGGGTACAAAAGTAAAAATAGGGGGGGCCCGGCGGGATGGCTCAGTGGTCTAAAGCGCCTGCATGAGAAAGCTAGGGTGGCTTCAGGGACCGCGGTTTGATCCCCGACACCACATGCTGTGCCAGCCCTGCCCTCGGGGCAGGCTGAGCTGGCCACAAAAATGAGTGAATAAACAAACAAAGGTTCCAAAACAAGAAAAAAAAAAAAAGAGTAAAATATGGAAAAGGGATGGATTTACTGACTTTACATTTAATAATAATAGTATTATTATTATTATTATTGTTATTATTATTATTATTATTATTATTATTATTATTATTATTTTATGGCCAGCTCAGCCTGCCCTGGGGATGGGGCTGATGCAGCATGTGGCGCCAGGGATCAAACTGTGGTCCCTGCAGTTTCCTAAGCTTGCCTAAGCAAGTGCTTCAGACCACTGAACCATCTTGCCAGCCCTTTACATTGCTTTTAACAGCCAAAAAGTGGGAAGAGCTCAATGCCTGCCAAGTGAGGATGGATACAGGAAACACAGCCCAGCTTAATGCTGATCACAGCCATGAAAAGCAATGAGGTTCTGGCACCTGGCACAGCGCAACGAGCCTTGAGAACATTACATTCAATAAAAGGAGCCAGACACAGAGGCCATAGATTGCTCAGATCTACTTACATAAAATATGGAGGATTTGGTAAGTTTAGAGACAGATGAGCATTACAGAGGCTGTGTGGGGAGTTAGAGGGTCCTGGGGCTCTTTGGGCTGGTGGGTATGTGCTGGGACTGGACAGCGTGAAGGTCAGCCAAGGCCAAATATTCCTAAAATCACCGCTGACTGATGCACTCTCAAAATGGTTAGAGTCATGACTTTTATGTGAATACACTTCACAAACAGACATGCAGTCTAAGTTGGCTCAATGAAAATAAATTTTAGGTGTGTGTGTGTGTGTGTGTGTGTGTGTGTGTGTGCTGACAAGACAAAGGGGTTTTTGTCCTGCTAGTAACAAAAAAAAATTTTCCTTTGAGCTGTTTAAGTCATTTCTGAACCAAAAGGAGCTATTTATAGACTATAAGGGGGACCAGTCTGCACTAAAGCTGAAAATGCAAAAGGCAGAGTAAACCTGGAAAGAAATCAGGTCAGCCTGGGCTTGTGGTAAAGGAGGAAGCTTCTACTGGATCGCTCTTCAGAAAGGTAACTAACACAATAATGACAGTTCCCCCAGAGGTCCTAGAGAGCACAGCAAAACAAGCAGACACTGGTGGGACTCTAGTCTTAGGGGAAAAGACAGGGCTGAATTAGTCTCACACTTTCAACAGTTTCCTGTCTTGGTTTAAGGCAAAAATTGGCTTCAAGAACCAAGGGTTAAGGGCTAGCAAGATAGCTCAGTGAACTAAGCACTTGCTTAGTCAAGCACAGGGACTGTGGTTCCATCCCAGACACCATCAGCCCCACTGGCCCCACCCCTGAACCCACTGAGCCAGTCACGGAGGCCAGGTATGGTGGCCCACACCTGTAATCCCTGTGCTGGTTAGGCTGAAAGCAGGAGAATCACTATGAGTCCGAGGTGTGTAGTGGAGACCCTGTATCAAATGAAAGAAGGAGGAGGAGGAGAGGAAGGAGGAGGGGGGAGGAAGTGGAAGAAGGAAGAGGAAGAAGAGGAGGAAGAGGAGAAGGAGGAGGAGAAGGAGGGAGAGGAGGAGGAGAGGAAGAGGAAGGAGGACGAGGAGAGGAAGAAAAGGGGTTGGAAGTGGAAGAAGGAAGAGGAAGATGAGGAGGAGAAGGAGGAGAAGGAGAAGAGGAAGAGGAAGGAGGAGGAGGAAGAGGAGAAAGAAGAAGGAGAAGCTGCTGCTGCTTACAAAGAAAACTGAGGGAAATTCTCATCAAGAAAGAGCCAGAAGACCAGAGTATCGCCAAATCCAGGGTCTTCAAGTGTGGTGCCTAGAATTGAGGGTGATACTTCCTAAATAAACTCACCACAAGTGTCTATTTTGAAACATGACTACTGTTGATCTGAAACTTACACCTATTGGTTATTCAAAGATTACTAAAATACTAATTTTAAAAAACACAGCAACAGCCGGGCGTGGTGGCACACGCCTGTAATCCCAGCACTTGGGAGGCTGAGACAGGAGGATCGATGTGAGTTCGAGACCATCCTGGGCTACCAAAGTGAGCTCAAGGCCAGCCTGAACTGCATAGTGAGACCCTGTCTCAAAAAGACAAAAAAAAAAAAAAAAAAAAAAAAAAAAAAAAAAAAAAAAAAAAAAAAAAAAAAAAAAAAAAAAAAAAAAAAAAAAAAAAAAAAAAAAAAACAGCAACAAATATAACAAATATTGCTATATTTTTAAAAAGCTATATATACCCCAATCTTGATTAATACCAATATTAAGATCAACTGCAAATTCTAAATTTTTTTTTTTTCACATGGTCAAAAAATCTCAGTCTTCATTCTATACCCATGTTTTGTTTGCATTAGTGGTCAGAATACTGATGGGCAAAGAGAAAAGCTTTGTATAGGGTTTTTACATCAAAATCAGGCAATAATTCCTTAAAACCCCTTACCACTTTACTCTGATCTTTTCATTAGCTCGAAATTCATTAGCTCTACATTTCTAGAAACTGCAGGTTTAAAAGAATCTTGAATATGTTGTCAGAATTTTAGCCAGAGAAAGTCAGATCTCTACTAGCTCATGTGTTCAGCAAAGATACAAATGAACAACACTGTCAGACATGGTGTGCAGGGTGAAACAGGCTAAGCTTCACACGCAGGAGCCAGGTAAGTAGATCTTGAGTTGGCCTGGGCATTTTGATTTCTATAGACAGTTTTTACAGAAAAATCCTTTGTTTGTTTGTTTAGGAGGTTTGGTACCGGGAATCAAGCTATGACCTCACTCTTGCCAGGCAGGTGCTGTGCCACTGAGCTGTACCCCCGGCCCTAGGAAAACCCTGATGGGACTCCAGTTTTCACACTGCGCAAGGCGCTGGGTGGACCTCATGCACGTGCACTACCCAACTAGCACAATCCGGCTCACATTTCCAAGAGTGTAAATCTTTATCTGCCTATGTTAATCATCTGGGCCTTAGGCCTACAGGACTCCGCCGCTATATGGGAGTCAGAACGCTTCCTCAGAGCACGGTTTGTGCAACCCCCGGCCGACTGGTTACTTCTATTCCAAGGGGTCTCCAACTCTCCCACTTTCTCTTCTCAATCTGCAGCACACAGGAAAAGATTAGGCGTCAAACGCCGCTCTCCGCTAACGCATCTTCAAACCAGTCCCTTTCCTCTAATACCACCGCCGCTCCCTGTAGGTCCCGCCTCTTCCGAAACAGGCCCCGCCCCTCCCCAGGCGCCATTCTTCCTCCCCAGGTCCCTCGGGGCCACAAACCCCGCCCTCCTATCTTGATCACGCCCACAGAGCCAGCCCTAGACATAGCTCCTCCCGCTTCCACTCCCAGCCGTTTCCTTCTTGGGCGAGTCGAGGGACAGTCACCCCTTCTGCTTTCTCGCCTCTGATAGTCGTTCCTTTAGAATAAGATGAAACCTCTCTCTTTCTCTCTGCCGCCCGCGGAGTGGCCTGCGGTGTTGCTCCACGAGCGGGAACGCGACCCTCACACTCTCATCTGGGGCTGAGTCGGGTGGAAGGCCCCAGAGCGGTTAGTCCCGGCCAGCAGGCTGGCACACACAGCAACAGGTGGGCTGTTGCCTGGGTTACGGCCGCCTGAGGGCGGGCCCGCTGAGTGGCGCGACGGAAGTGGCGTAACAGGCACGAGCAACAAAGCTGAGGGCGGGTCGCCCCTCCCGGAAAGCTGTGCGAGGGACGTCGCGAGATACCTGAGTTTTGTGCAGGACGCACACAGCTACAACCAGTAGGACAAGGATTCTGGGACGGTGGCCGGCTGGCCCTGCCCTTTGTGTGCAGGCCGGCCACTTGTTTCCTGGGTAGAATCGCCCATGCTCGCTCTGGGGAGGAACGAGACTAGGTCAAGGCAGGGCGATATTCTTTTAACGGCGACTCCCTCTGTCTCCTGGGGCGGGACCCGATTGCATCGTGGGCCTCCTGACCCATGAAAGAGTTTTGACATCCCCACGTAAGTGAAGAAAAGTAGTCCACGTTGTTAAACTCAATGCTTGAAGATGTATTGCAAGCTCCCCCGCCGCTGCAACCTGTGGCGTTGCTCAGTTTAATTAAGCGGTTCTCAACCTGTGGGTCGCGACCCCGGCGGGGGTCGCCTAAAGCCATCGGAAAGTACATATTTAAACCCATGCTATGCCATGGTAAAATGTTATTTATTGGAATTAGTAATAAATAGTTCTCAATATATAATTTAATATTGTTTTGTGATTAATCCCTGTTTAAATTATGTTTGATTTGTAGCAATGAGACTACATAATGCATATCGGGTATTTACATTCCGAATCATAACTAGAAAAATTACAGTTTTGAAGTAGCCACCGATATTATGTTTTGGTTTGGGGTCACCGCAACATGAGGAACTGTATTGCGGGGTCACAGCATTAGAAAGGCTGAGAACCACTGGTTTAATTTGTAGGTTTATATAATTAGGAACATTCACATTGGGTTTTTTTGTTTGTTTTTCTGAACTCAGGCCCTTGTGCTTGCCAGGCAAACGCTTATTCTACTGAGCTATCTTCCCAGTCCCATATTGCTTTGAATGTATCTCACAACCTAGAAATAATGATCTGTATGCCTGAATACTTCTTAAAAATTATTAAAAACTACATACCATGTTGTACTTTTTTGTTTAAAATGTCATCAAATAGTAGCAAAATATATGCTACCCAGGCCGGGCATGGTGGCGCATGCCACCACGCCCGTAATCCCAGCACTCGGGAGGCTGAGGCAGGAGGATTGGTGCGTATTCAAGATTAGCCTGGGCTACAAAAGTGAACTCAAGGCCAGCCTGAACTGCATAGCGAGACCCTGTCTCAAAAAAAAGACCAAAAAAAAAAAAAAAAAAAAAAAAAAAAAAAAAAAAAAAAAAAAAAAAAAAAAAAAAAAAAAAAAAAAAAAAAAAAATATATATATATATATATATATATATATATATATATATTACCCAGATCAGAAATACTGGCATTTAACGATGTCACTCCAAAGTATATTAGATGTAATGACAGTACCATCAACATTTACTTTAAAATACATGAATAATGTACTCTAAAGATGGGTATTTGCATTACTTTTTTTTTTTTTTTTTTTGCCTTTTTGAGACAAGGTCTTGCTATGCAGTTCAGGCTGGCCTTGAGTTCACTTTTGTAGCCCAGGCTGGTCTTGAACTTGCACTGATCCTCCTGCCTCAGCCTCCCAAGTGCTGGGATTACAGGCGTGTGCCACCACACCTGGCTGCATTACTTTTTTCTTCTTAAATTTGTAATGGTTATTTCTACACTGAACTTCATTCTAATATATTAAGATAATTAATAGAAATCAGTTGAGATCTTAGCATAAATATAAAGATGAAAATGGAAGGGGTTTGTATACCAATGTCTCAAGCTTTTGAAAACATTTTCTGCCAAATCTACATAATCATTAACAAAGCTAACAAAGTACCAGGTGTGGTGGTACATGCCTATAATCCCAGCACTTGGGAGGCAGGAAGACCATTTCCAGCTGAGGGCTGTGTGAGTTCAAGGACAGACTGGACTACATAGCAAGACACTGTCCCAAAATTCAATAAAGTGGGCCCAGCAGGATGGCTCAGTGGTCTAAGGCGTCTGCTTAGGAAAGCTTGGGCGACTGCAGGGACCATGGTTCGATCCCTGGCACCACATGCTGTGCCAACCCTGCCCTGAGGGCAGGCTGAGCCAGCCATAAAAATAAACAAAAGTTCTGAAACAAGATAAAAAAATAAAATAAAATAAATTCTTTTGGCGCACGCCTGTAATCCTAGCACTTGGGAGGCTGAGGCAGGAGGATCGGTGGGAGTTTGAGACCAGCCTAGGCTACCAAAGTGAGCTCAAGGCCAGCCTGAACTGCATAACGAGACCCTGTCTCAAAAAGACAAAAAAATAAAAAATAAATTTAAAAAATTATTTTAAAAAAATTCAATAAAGCTACTTCTTCAAATTCTGGGAAGCTACCAAAAGTCTTCGCCAAGATTTACTAAATGAGTATTACAACAGACGGAAAACACATTCTTCTAGGTGCATGTGGAAGCTGAAAGGCTGCAAAACCATCCTTCTTTACACTAATCGTGCCTGCATTTGCTAGCTTGAGATCTGCTGTAATCACTGCTGAACTCTAGCAAGTAAAACCCTGAAAGCATAAATAAGCACAAATGTTAAGAAACAAAAGTGATTTGTCTTGGGCCTGGGGAGATAGCTCTGTGGCACAAGTGCCAAGTGTAAGGATCATGAGTTTGATCCTCAGTCCTGAAAAAAAAAAGTGATTGTCTTGTTCTTGTTCTTTGAGACAGGGCCTTGCTACCAAGAACTCGGGAATCCTCCTGTCTTCAGCTTCAAGGGCTGGGATCACATGTGTGTACCTGGGACAAAAGTGATTGTGATTAAGTCAACATAGAGATTTGAGATGAAATATCAGAAATGAATATAATTTTGGTGAATTGTTTCAGAAATAAGATATGAATATGCTTAGAAAAAAATGAGAAACACATAAAGAACATATGGAAATTAGTTTGCTGTTTTGCTATAAATTAAAAAAAACGCTCTAACAAAATGTATTTAGGAGCAGAGATAGCTCCGTGGCACAGGTGCCTGGTTGGCAAGTGCAAGGTCATGAGTTCAAACCCCGGTCCCGCAAAAAACAACAAAAAAATATTTAAACCAGGCATGGGGCTGAAGAGATAGCTCAGTAGAATAAGTACTTGCCTGGCAAGTGCAGGGTCCTGAGTTCAATCTCTGGTACTGCAAAAAATAAATAAATAAAAATAAACCAGGCACGGTGGCACACCTGTAATTGCAGCACTCAGGTTAAGACGGGATTCACCATGGGAAGCCAGCCTGAGCTGGACTATAGATCAGGTTGGGCTACATAGGGAGGCCCAGCCTCAAAAAATTTAAAAACTAAGAAAAAAAAATCTACAGCCTGAGTGTGCCCCCCCCCCCACAAAAAAAGAAAAAATCTATTTACAATAAGGAAAAAAGATGCTAAGAAGTCAGTGGTAAACTATCGTTACAGGGAAGATTTAGACTGTGTAAAGTAAGGGTCTCCCCCATGGGAGGAGTCGGGCACATGGCTAGCTATGGAACAGTGACCATAGGGCCCGCTTTCTGATTGCACTGCTAAGGATAAAACACAGCTTCCCAGCCAGGCATGGTGGCTCACGCCTGTAATCCCAGCACTCGGGAGGCTGAGGCAGGAGGATTGGTACGAGTTCGAGACCAGCCTGGCCTACAAAAGTGAGCTCAAGGCCAGCCTCAACTGCATAGCAAGACCCTGTCTCAAAAAGACAAAAAACAAAAAAAAACCACAGCTTCCCGTACCAGGCAACCCCTCTGCCACTGACCTACAATGTCCAGGCCCATTAAAGACCGAAGTGTTAACAGAGAAATCTGCAGGAATTAGTAAAGAGAAATTCTGATGAGCCCCTTGCAGGGCGCCCTCTAGTGATTCATTTAAACTCAAAGCTGTCAACTTCACCTGGGACAGGAAGTGTCATCCATGTATCCAATTTGGAAGGCTACAGGGGGTCTGTTTGAGGCATGCAGCTCAGCAGTAGAGCTCTTGCCTGGTATGCATGAGACAGAAACAAAGAAGTTCCTGGTAGTGGTAACACATGCCTATGATCTTTTTTTTTGTGTGTGTGTTTTTTAGACAGGGTCTCCCTTTGGAGTTCAGGCTAGTCTTGAGTTCAATTTCGTAGTCCAGGTCTGTCTTGAACTCACATTAATCCTCCTGCCTCAGCCTGAACTGTATAGTGAGACCCTGTCTCAAAAACATGCAAAAAAAAAAAAAAAAAAAGAAAAAAGAAAAGACAGTGGAATTGGCTCTGTACACTTTCCCCTTTCCCTCCCTACCCCAGTCAGCACTACACACAACTAACAGAGTAAAGAACGGCAACCACCTGAAGATAACTGTGTAAGTGGCAAAGAGCACCACTGTGCGGTTCTGTGTCTAAGCTCCAAAGCTTCAGAATGGCCACTTCTGTTTCTTCAGAGGAAACTCAAGATGTAAAATTCTTCAAAATTCCAGGAGTTGCAGGTTGAGAAGATAAGGCAAGAGGATCGCTATAAGTTCAAGGCCACCCTGAGCTACCCACTGAAAAAAAAAACTGCAAAAATCCCAGAAATATGTTGATCAGAACTTTCACCTGTCCTTGTTCTTCTACAGTGATGCAAAAGCCAGCCACTTATTTTGGATTATATTAAAGATGATATGCTGAGTGTTTTTAGGCAATCAGAATTTCACCTAACAAGAAACAGATTTGTCACTACAAGGAAAATGTTCTTAATTTTTTTTTTTTTTTTTTTTTGAGACAGGGTCTCCCTACGCAATCCAGGCTGGGGTTACAGGTGTGTGCCATCATGCCAGCACCAACCTTACATTTTTAGGGTCCAGGGCTGGAGATGCCACTGAGTGGCAGAGCAGCTGTGCAGTGCACTAAAGCCTCGGGCTCAGTCTCCGCTACTGCCCACTGCCTTTCCAGGGCTGGGGATGGAGCTCAGTACTGGAGGCCCTGGGTTCAAGCTCTAGCATTGGGAAAGAAAGTTAAAGACAAAAAAAAAAGATAAAAGCCGGGCATGGTGGCTCACGCCTGTAACCCTAGCACTTGGGAGGCTGAGGCAGGAGGATCAGTGTGAGTTTGAGACCAGCCTGGGCTACAAAAATGAGCTCAGAGCTCAGGACCAGCCTCAACTACATAGTGAGACCCTGTCTCAAAAAGACAAAAAAAAAAAAAAAAAAAAAAAAAAAAAAAAAAAAAAAAAAAAAAAAAGCAAGTTAAACAGTTTTCCTGGGGTTAAGGCCAACATCTTCACAAATATTAGAATCACTAAGTGAAATATTAACATCAAAAAAACAAAAAATCAAGGTTCAATAGTTTATTTGTGTCCAATTGTGCTGCAAAGCTGTCACTTCACTATATAAAAACAGCTCCAGATGATGCCGCCCATTATAAAATTAAGAGTGTCAGTCTTCATCTGGTATTTGTCATACAGCTGACATATGCTCTTCGAGTATTTCAGCCCAAATCCAGGGAGAAATAGAAGCAAGTTACAATATTACATAAGGCTTATGATAACAGTGTTATCCTTATCCTTGAATTACTAATTCTTATACCTAGTTTTTACCATGGATAATTCAATGAATTCTGAATATCAGAACCTACAGCTAAAGATCCTAAGGTAGATATAAAAAGATACACATTGTGTTTATCTGCAATCACTAAGGAGTTAAGGGGTATTTTCATCTAGGAGCAGTGGTGAGAGCAGTTTCTCTTCCATCATTATAGCACTGCTAAAACTTGTCATCTTGAGTCTTTTGTGTGCCACTAACTGCAGAAGGCTCTGCGGAAGCTGCTTCACACTAGATCATTTGGGTGCCACTTCACTCTTCAATCGATTTTACGTATTTCTCATAGGCTTCTTCGCTCATGAGCCCATCCAGTTCTGAAGGATCGCTCACGGTCATCTTGATCAGCCAGCCTGTAACCAAAAAGCAAGAATCTTACATGTCAGCTACCTTTTGAAAAAGCCAGATCAATGCAAAATGTAAATTGCATGGAGTCCTAAGAATTAAGATAGCTGGAAGGGCCAGCCAGATAACTCAATGGATTAAAGCGCCTGCTTAGGCAGATGCAGCAGCTGGGGTTCAATCCCTGGCCAGCCATGCCAGCCCCATCCCCAGGGCCTGCTGAGACAGCAATT
The DNA here is from genome assembly GCA_004027025.1 of Myocastor coypus. Classification (NCBI taxonomy): domain Eukaryota; kingdom Metazoa; phylum Chordata; class Mammalia; order Rodentia; family Myocastoridae; genus Myocastor; species Myocastor coypus. The sequence continues at coordinate 29,269 of PVJA010017824.1, read as the reverse complement.
GAGACTGGGCGTCAAGCCAAATGCCTGTAATCCCAGTACTGGGAGGCTAAAAAACAGGATCACTAGGAGTCTATCTATGTAGTAATACCCTGTATACCCTGCCCTAAATTCATTTAAAAAAAAAAAAAAAAAAGTTAAGATGGTTGTATGCAGGCACCATCTTATAGCCTGAGTTTCTGTTTCCTTAAGTTTGTTTCTTGTAAGTGTCCTAGTTACCTAACCGGATACTACCCTATGCTTTGTCACAAGCTGGCTTGTTCCCTATGTAAAACATTGAACACCTTTGTCCCTCTGTCACAAGCTAAGCACATGCTCTTAGGAGTATTCTTGTACTTACACTACATCATGTCAGAAAAAATCCTAATTAGCTCCCTTAGAAAAAAAACAACCAAAACCCCACAAAACATAATTCTTATGGCATAATAAACATAAACAACAGATGTTTAAATCTGTAAGCCAGATGTGATGGCACACTCCCTGTAATCTCAGAGCTCAGGAGGCTGAAGCAGGAGGATCACCATGAGTTCAGTACCAGCATGAACGACATATAGTGAGACCTCATCTCAAAAACAGTAAAAAGAAAACAAACCAAAAAAATTCCCCAAATAAATAATCATTAAATGAATGGATTCAAATATATAATACCAGGGATGTCTTTTCAAGAAATGCCTACCAACACATAAGCATTAGAGTTAGAAGGCTCAGATAGCGGGCAAAAGCTACACGTACTCTTTTTTGCCATCGATTAGCTGTCTGACCTACCAATGAAGCTCCTTTGAAGCCTGAATTCCTTCCTTCCTTTCTTTCTTCCTCTTTCTTTCTTTCTTTCTTTCTTTCTTTCTTTCTTTCTTTCTTTCTTTTTCTTTCTGCAGGGCTGGGGTCTGAACTCATGACCTTGCACTTGCCAGGCAGGCACTTATGCCACGGAGCAATCTCCCTGGCCCCTTGAATTCTTTTTTTAAAAAATGTATTTAGTACAAGATCACTACACAGCTTAAACTCGTGTTGATCCTTTTGTTTCAACCTCCCCAGTGCTAGGATTACAGGCATGTGCCACCATGCCTAGACTCTCACTGACTCAGCCCACCCTGAAATTCAGGGTGGTGTGAATGTGAGGCCACACTACCTGTGGGCCAGGGATCGAACCCTGGCCCCTGCGCTTGCCTAAGCAGATGCTTAGTCTGCTGAGCTATCTTGCCAGCCCTCAGGGCCTGAATTCCTGATCTGGACTGAACTGATATTAGCAAACATACTTAGATTGATAGTAAGGACAAAACATAAATACCAACTTACCATCTTCATAACAAGATTTGTTGACGAGCCCTGGATTTTCTGCAAGTGCTTCATTAATCTCAGTTACTTCTCCTGACAGAGGAGAATAGAGTTCACTGGCAGCTTTCACACTTTCCAAAGCACCAAACTCATCTAAGTGGAGAAAATTCAAGGAAATATTTAAAATGACAAGTGAAAGCTGTGCATGGTGGTGCACATCTGTAATCCCAGCACTCAGGAGGCTGAGGCAGGAGGATCATTGTGAGTTTGAGGCTAGCTTGAAATGCATAGTAAGACCCTATCTCAGAAAGAGAGAGAAAAAAAGGGTAAGTGAATGACTTGAAAATGTAAAGTACTGGGGCTGGGGAGATAGCTCTGTGGCACAAGTGCCTGCCTGGCAAGTGCAAGGTTGTGAGTTTGAACCCCGGTCCCACAAAAAAAAAAAGAAAGAAAGAAAATATAAAGTACTAAGAATTGGAACAGCCAGACATGGTGGTGCATGCCTGAATTCCCAGCAGTTGGGAGGCTGAGGGAGGAGGATCAGTGCAAGTTCGAGACCAGCCTGGGCTACCAAAGTGAGCTCAAGGCCAGCCTGAACTGCAGAGCGAGACCCTGTCTCAAAAAGACAGAAAAAAAAAGAAGTGGTCCCCTCATATAGTCATGGTTAAAAAATAAAAAAAAAATTCTAGGTGGCCCTAAGTGTCCTGGGCCCAGCGAACAACTGTGCCTGAGTGCCAGACATGCTTTATGTTTTGTAAAACTCAATTTTTCTAAACGCACAGTGGCCTGGGGTAAAACAAAACCAAACCCTTAGGAGGTACTGGCAGTGGTGAACCTGAGATCAGACCACCTTTCTGCACATAACAGAAACTGAGCCACACATTAAAAACAAATCCAGGGGCCAGACAGATGGTTCAGCAGTCTAAAGCACCTGCTTAGGAAAGCTTAGGTAACTGCAGAGACTGTGGTTTGATCCCCAGCACCACATGCTGCGCCAGCCCCACACCCAGAGCAGGCTCAGGTGGCTATAACACACACACACACACACACACACACAAACCTCCAGGGAGGTTTAGAAGAGTGATCAAAATGGAATTCCTTCTGTGCAAGAAGGGAAGGGAAGCAACTGGGCATGGTGTTCACTTACAGCATCCCCTCTGCACCAGGAGCCACCCACAGGGAGACCTCAGCTCAGGCAGAAAGCCAGTTGGCCTGAGGGGTGAGACAAGGGAGTGTGGATTGCTAGAATGACCAGAAACAGGCTTGAAATCCTAGAAAAGGAACCACGGGGAAAAATGAGAATTTAACAAGAATAGATCCCAGAATGACCTGTATGTTGGAAGTGGCAGAAAAATATAAAGGTAGCTATTCCAAGTCTGTTCAGAGTGAGGTCTGCCAGTGCATGTCTGTATTCCTAGCACCGTGGGAGGCTGCGGCAGGAGGACTGCAAGGCTAGCTCAAGCCCAGCCGAGGCAGTCCAGTGAGATCTTGTCTCAAAAATAGAAGCTGGGCCTGGTGGCACATACCCACCATACCAGTACTCAGGAGGCTGAGGCAGGAGGTTCACCATGAGTTTTGAGGCCAGCTGGGCTACACAGTGAGTTCAAGGTCAGCCTGGAATACACAGCAAGACCCTGTCTCTAAATAAATAAGTATTCTGAAAGGCTGGGCCTGTAGCTCACCATGAAGGCCCTGCATTCAAGCCTGCTGTTAGGAAACAGGATGTGTCCAGAGACCTATAGCCATCACAGTGGGCTGATGTACACAGGACTACCTGCAGTGAAAGCTCATTTAGGAGCACTCTAGAGACGGAAAGCCCGACTTCCAAAGCTGATCACATCCACAGCAGACTGAGGACAACAGAAGACCCAAGAAATGAGAGGGAAGATCACATCAGCCCATCACAGAACAGACCTCAGGGTCACCAGAGCCTAAGGCCTGAGGGACACATCAATGACCTGAAGAACATGTAACTGAACTTACTGAGAAGAGAGAATGGGATTTTTAAAAATGTAGAAATGGGGGCCGGGAAGATAGCTCCATGGCGCAAGTGCCTGCCTGGTAAGTGCATGGTGGTGAGTTCAAACCCTGGTCTCTCACACACACACACACACACACACACATATGAATTTAAAAATGCAGAAATAACGACCTGCCCCCGCCCAAACCTTCCAGAGTTTGGTGACAAAAAGCAACCTACAGGCTCAAGAAACCCAGCAAACGCCAGCAGGGTAAGCATACAGAAAGCCACATTTACATGTACCATGGTCACACTCCTAAACACTCAGTGCTCAGGAGAAAAAAAACAGGTAAGCAACACTGTGGAAATCACTAGGCCACAGGGGACAGTGCCTGCCAGGTTAGAATCCCACATACAGCGAGAACAGCTTTCAGGAATGAACACAAAGGCATTTTCAGATAAAGAATGAGTTGGGCGAGCTAAGGAGGTGGTTCAGTGGTAAAACTCTTCCCTCCCCTGGGTTTAGTCCCCAGCATCTTGCACGAATGCGCACGCGCGTGCACGCACGCACGCACGCACGCACACACACACACAGAGGAGTTGGAAGAACTATCCTCCCTGCTTAGGCAGACACAGAGACTGGGATATGGTCACCTGTGTGACATGCCAGCCCCACCCCTGGGGCGTACTTATTGGCTAGAAGAACCAGTCATGGTCTCCAGGGAACTCCTAGGAAGGGTAAAGACCGAGGCAGACAAAATGCTGTGTAGAACTCCAGTCTCTGATGATACCTGAATGATGTCCACACAGGGCTGGCTTCAGCCTCCCGAGCTCTCTCTCTCTCTCTCTCTCTCTCTCTCTCTCTCTCTCTCTCTCTCTCTCTCTGTCTGTCTATCTATCTATCTATCTATCTATTTATTTATTTATATTTGCAGAACTGGGGTTTGAACTCACGACCTTGCACTTGCCAGCCAGGCACTTGTGCCACAGAGCTATCTCCCCAGCCCCTGGCCAACTTCTTTAAATATCAGTTTTACTCATACTGTTAACAGAACACAAAAAAACAGCTATGAGCTCTATGATGAAAATGAACTTGACAAAACTCATCTAGTAATAAAAGCCCTTAGCAGCCAGGCATGGCTGTCTCAAAAAGACAAAAAAGGAGACAAGGTCTCACTATGTACTTCAGGCTGGCCTTGAGTTCACTCTTATAGCCCAGGCTGGTTTCGAACTCACTGATCCTCCTGCCTCAGCCTCCCAAGTGCTGGGATTACAGGCATGTGCCATCACACCCGGCTGAGACCCTGTCTCAAAAAGACAGACAAACACACACACACACACACACACACACACACACACACACACGTAATAAAAGCCCTTAGTAACAGAAAAGATACTCTTTATCTGGCAATGAGCATGTGTGACAAACTCCAGAGCTAGGCAAGGGATGTAGCTCAGTGGTACACTTGCCTGCCTGGTCTTGAGTTCAATTCCTGCTATACAGCTAGCATTATGCCTGTGATGAAATACCAAACACTCCCACCTAAGATGAGGACAGCCACCATATGTCCATCTCACAGTAATCCAAGCTTACATAGAAAATACATAAACATTAAAAGTGAACTTGAGGGGCCCGGCAGGATGGCTCAGTGGTCTAAAGCACCTGCTTGGGAAAGCCTGGGCGGCTTCAGGGACCGCAGTTCGATCCTCAGCACCACATGCTGCGCCAGCCCTGCCCTCGGGGCAGGTTGAGCCGGCCATAGAAATGAGTGACTAAACAAACAAAGGTTCTGAAACAAGAAAAAAAAAATTAAAAATTTAAAAAGCTCTCGACTTTAACGCTATCTTCTTAGAAACCTCTGTGCCATGAGAGCAAAGTGGAGGAAGAAGCGAATGCGGAGACTGAAGTGTAAAAGAAGAAAGATGAGACAGAGGTCGAAGTAAAATAGTTCGTACACCCATGGAGGCCAAAGGAACAGAAATAAAGAATGCTGGAGGCTGACAAGGCTGGAACAGGTTTTGGACTGCGTGCTGTCTAGAATGTCTCAATGGATTAGAACTGCATTGCCATCTAATCGCCAAGACCATCTCAAAGAGAGATCTACTGGGTTCAAACTAAGCAGTCCCCTGGTTTTTTGCCCTGGATCTCTGGCATTCTGGACTACTTTTGTCCTCACTTTTGGCTGAGTGTAAAGCGTGTACAATAAACCATCTCTTCTGTGTTTAAAAAAAAAAGTGAACTTGAGGGGCTAGGGAAATAGCTCTGTGCCACAAGTGCCTGCCTGGCAAGTGCAAGGTTGTGAGTTCGAAGCCCAGTCCCGCAAAAAAAAAAAGTGAACTTGAAAGGCTGGCCAAATAGGGCAGCAGATTAAAGTGCCTGTTTAGGCATAGGCAGTGGCCAGGCTCAATCCTCAGCCTGCACCCCCTCCCCCTGCGTTCTGAGTCAGTGATTAGACTGAGTGTAGTGGCTTTGTGCTTGTTATCCCAGCTGTTGGAGCCTGAACTCAGATGGACCACTATGAGTCCCAGCTACATAGTGAGACTCTGTAGACCCTGTACTAAAATACAAAAATAAATAAATAAATGAACTTAGGCTAGACATACTCAGGAGGCTCAGGCAAGAGGATCATATTAGAGTTCAAGACCATCCTGGGCTACAAAGTGAGCAAGGCCAGCCTGAACTGCACAGCAAAACTCTGTCTCAAAAAGACAAAAAAAAAAAAAAAAAAAAAAAGGATGAGGAGGAAAAGAAGAAGAATTTAACCTGGAGCTGGAAAGCAAAGGAAGGAGCGGGAAGAGGTAAGAAGAATTCGGATGTGTTTTGTGCATGGGCCAACTCCCTGCAAAGCATGTGGCCTTATGCGCTGCCAATGCACAGAAATAAAGAGTTTTAAAAACAAAAAAAGCCAGCTGCTAAACAAACTGCTGGACAGATGCACAAACACACAGGAAATGTGAGGTTCAGCCCTTACTTCACATTGCATGGATACTTAACAACCTTGAGCACAAAAGCTAAGATAACAGCAAAGGAGGGACCCAGCAGGATGGCTCAGTGGTCTAAAGCACCTGCTTAGGAAAGCTTGGGCAGCTGCAAGGACCACAGTTGATCCCTGGCACCACATGCTGTGCCAGCCCTGCCTTCAGGGCAGGCTGAGCTGGCCATAAAAATAAACAAACAAACAAAAGCTCTGAAACAAGAAAAAAATTAAATCAAAAAAAAAAAATAAAAGAAAGAAAGCAAAGGAAAGTTAAGCCAGGTTCCAGAGCGGTCAGTGATGGGGGTGGGGGGATATGACAACCCAGTCTCAAAATTTCCAAAGGGCTGGGACGTAGCTCAGTGAGAGAGCTTAGCCTAGCATGCATGAGGCCCTGGGTTCAAGCCCCAGTATTACAAAAAAGTTTCCAATATAGAGACTTAAATTCTGCAGGACTGTACCTGCCAAAAACCAGGCTCGCTGGTGCATGCCTACGGTCCCAGTTCTCTGGGGAATGAAAGCAGGAGGGCTGCAGACTGTCCAGTAAACAAACAAATAAATGGGCTGGGGCTATAGCTCAATGCAAAGGGCCTGGGTTCCAAAGTAAAAGACCTAATGAAAAGCATCCCTGGTACTGTAGGCTAACAGCTGTGAAGCATTTTCCTTTTGCTAGACATTCTCATTTAACTCATCCTTACTGTCCTGTAGACAGGACAGGAGGTACAAATCCTAACTTACAAATGAGACTTATTTCTCTGAAATCACAGAGTTTATAAGCAGTGGGGCCAGGATTTAAAAAATTAGGTTCTAAGTCAAGCCAGTGTACATTCTTGGTATCCTCTACTGTCTATAGAGGCAGGTCTATCTTTTCCTCCCTGTCTTTCTTTTCTGCAGTGCTAGGATTAGAACCTAGGGCCTTGCACATGCTAGGCAAGTTCAACTCGATAGACCTTAGTGATTACAAATGCACTATTCACCCACGTGCAGAGGGCAGATGGGAGAGGCTCAGGCTGTCTCCCTGTACTTCACACCTTCCACTCTAAGTCAGAGCAGGCTTCTCATTCTCCACCCTGTCACCCCACACAGCTCAGGGTGGCCAGCAGGACACAGACGAAGGCACCTGAGAGACTTCCAGTGGGAATTTCCTTCTTGACCAAGACTAGAACTTGCCCCTTCCTGAATTCTGACACAAAAGCCACAAGGGAAGGAAGGCTATATCCCTGATCTATGTGACACAGACGAATAATGGAGCTCAGACAGTGAACATCTCTTACTCCTATGTTTCAATTTATTTTTTATTTTATTTTATTTTATTTTGCTTTTTGAGACAGGGTCTCACTGTGCAGTTCAGGCTGGCTTTGAGCTCACTTTTGCAGCCCAGGCTGGTCTCGAACTCACAACAATCCTCCTGCCTCAGCCTCCCAAGTGCTGGGATTACAGGTGTGAGCCACCACGCCCGGCTTTATTTTTTATTTTATTTTAACTATTTATTTATGTTATGGCTGGCTGAGCCTGCCCCCGGGGGTGGGGCTGGTGCATCACGTGGTGCCGGGGATCGAACCAAGGTCCTTGAGGTTACCTAAGCAGGCACTTTAGACCACTGAGCTATCTTCCCAGCCCCTGTGCTTGAATTTAGACTGTCTGATACAATCAGCTAAGGAGCCAAAGGAATGGGAATAGTACATGCTAGGACGGGAGACAAGAACCGTGTTCCTCACAGTTCTTGTCCTCATAGGCCCTGACCTCGCCTATTAAAAACAAAAAAAGATCGTATGAGAACAAACCCCTAAGTGTTACACATTTTTATTTGAATATTCTGTCACTTGAGCCAAAAAGCATTCAAACTGAGCCCAAATGCACAAAGAATAGTTGTGGGTTAGGCAAAGACTCAAAATAATGCTTGCCACTCCAGGATGAGAAAATACTCACCATGCTTTTTCAATTTTGTCCCAACTTCAGGCAGACTACAGTAAACAACATCTCCCAAAGCTTCCTGAAAACCAAAAACAAGTAAGTCCAAGAAGCCAAATTAACTCCCCTAGGAAATAGGAACAAGACAAACTCCAAATTCCCCATAATCCAGACTTTTTTTTTTTTTTTTTTTGGGTCTTTTTGAGACAGGGTCTTCCTGTGCCATTCAGGCTAGCTTTGAGTTCATTTTTGTGGCCCAGGCTGGTCTCAAACTCACACCAATCCTCTTGCCTCAGCCTCCCAAATACTGGAGTTACAGGAGTGTGCCACCATGCCCAGCTGAGATTACATTTTTTTTTTTTAAGACAGGGTCCGGATACACAGTTCAGGATGGCCTGGAGCTCACTTCTGTAGGTCAGACTGGTCTCAAACTTGAAAGGATCCTCCTGCCCCAGCCTTCTGAGTGACAGGATTACAGGTGTGCACTACCACACTTGGCTTCAGACTTTATACTTGGGGGCTTCAGTGTGTTTTTCCTCTTAATTCCTTTAAAACAGCACAACTGTTCTTAGCTGGCTGCTAGGCGGATCTGGCCCTGCAGCTGTAGTGATGCATGGCATAAACCCAACACCCAGCAAGAGACTGCAACCTCTGAGCAACACTGACACACCCCCTTTTCTGCCTCTGCAAATTCTGTTCGCCAGGAGCCCCCTACACTCCTGGCATCCCCCAAGTGTATAAAGCCACACAACAACACTGACTAGTGATCTTTACATCTACCACCCCATGATCTGTGTCACATACTGTGTGTGTCCTTTCTATGTAGTCACACCTCTTGCAGTTAAGTTCTTGTAGGCAAGGGTAACATCTTCCACAATATTGCACAAAACACCCTGCACAGGGCCTCACAGTGAGCGCTATGTTAAGAAGATGCCACCATAACTGGCCCTCTGTACCCCAGAACTCAACACATGTCAGAAATTCTGTTCTCCCTCACCTACACATGCATCCTGACTGAAAATCACTACCCCTGCTACTTTGCAGCCTCTTAATTTCTTTCAACAGAATCTCAATGTAAAATTTATAAAGGTGCTGGTGAGATGGCTCAGTGGTCTAAAGTGCCTGCTTAGCAAGCTAAGGCAACCGTAGGCACTGCAGTTTGATCCCCGGCACCGCTTGCTGCGCCAGCCCCACCCCTAGGGCAGGCTGAGCCAGCCATAATTAAAAAAAAACCAAAAATAACAACAAAAAAACCCACACAGATACTTCAAGATAACCCAATACCTGTGCAAAGTTGCTGATTCCCACTGTTCCAGTCCCGTTTTCTGTTGTTATCCATTCATGTTTCTCTGTGAATTTACGCACTAAAACAGAGGACCAATATTTCAGAAAAGCATTCTTTCTTTTAAAGCCCTTCCCATGTCTTTGTTGCCAAAAGGTAAGATTTTCTCAGTATTGGGTTTATTCCTGCCGCTGTTCAACAGTAGCCTCACAAGAGAAGAAAACAGACAACCCATAAAGATTGCACATCTCGGGGCATGTGAGACAGCTCAGCAGACTAAGAGTTGCACCAGCCACTAAGACCAGGCATGGGGGCACACGCTTGTAATCCCAGAACTGGGGAGGCTGAAAACAAGGAGGATCACCACAAGTAGGAGGATCACTACAAGTCCAAGCTGCGTTGTGAAACCCTGTACCAAACACACTATTAAAAATAATTTCAAGCTGGGCATGGTGGCTCACACCTGTAATCCCAGCACTTGGGAGGCTGAGGCAGGAAGATCAGTGCGAGTTCAAGGTCAACCTGGGCTACAAAAGTGAGTTCAAGGCCAGCCTGAACTGCATAGTGAGACCCTGCCTCAAAAACACAATAAAAAAATTAAAACACACATCTCTATTTGTGTGGTGGAGCGAGCCTATAATCCCAGCCTTTGGCAAGCTAAGGCAGGAGGATGAACTGAGCATAATAAACAATTCAGAGGGTCCTACATTTCATACAGGGTCTTGCTACATAGTTCAAACTCTAGTGATCCTCCTGTCTCAGCCTCCCCAGTGCTGATGTCTGGTTTTGGGCCCACAATGCATGCCTGGGGTTCTAAGATTGGCATAACATGTGGTGCCAGCAATCGGAGGCAGGTGCCCATCGGAGGCAGGTCCCTGAGCTTGCTAGACAGGTGCTGAGATGCCGAGCTATCTCCTCAGCCCCTTATATGAAAATGTAAAAGGAAAGAAAGGGGGGGGGGCTATAGATATAGCTTAGTGTAAGTACTACTAGTAATCAAAGAATGGGAAGCATAGGGGACTCTCACAAAATAAATGGTACACAGTTACTCAGCCACAGCACGCAGTTCTCCCTCCTCCTGCTAAAATTTTAGAACTCAATTTTCGGCAGGTGAAAACTGAGATTCCTTTTTTTTAAGTAAGAGAGCTGGACAACTCTAAATATAGGATCCCTCTGAGACAAATGTCCTGGCCCTCTTGCTCATGGTAAAGGTGAACTCTGGAGCGAGGCTGCCGCAGAGCGCATCTCAGCAACCCGAGTGCGGGGAGCAGGTAGCACCAGCCTTCAGATCAGAGCTCCACTCGGCCTCCAAGTCCTGAAACCATCATCCCGACTAGGCAGGCAGTTCAGGCTGGAGACTGTTTTAATACAATTCTCCTTTAACCCTTGGCCCAACAAGTAGGAAAAAAAAAAAACAGATTAGGTAAATAATTACTTTCTTACTGGGCCCTGAAAAACATGATTTCCAGCCTCATAAAACCAGCAGCTGTAATTCTTGAAATTTTTGCATTTTCTTCCTTTTATGGTCACTAGATAAAACACTTCACATTAATGTTGGTCAGTTTTTCTTACTATTTATTTGATGCAGGCTGGGGAGATAGTTCAGTACAATAAGTGCTTGCCTGGCAAGCCCAAGGGCCTGAGTTCAATCCCTGGTTCCACAAAAAAAAAGAAGCCTATTTATTTGATGCTACACACTAATAATACTTTGTCTCACCCTCTCAACTCTCTGAGGTATTATCACCTCTCCGACCTTTACTTCTCCCCCGAGGGAAACTGAGATTCAGAGGTAAGCAACTTGCCTAAGATCAGAGGCTCCCAGGACAATGAGCCAGGGTTAGAAGTAGGGTTGAGCCTGGGCTATAAAAAGTGAGCTCAAGGCCAGGCTGTCTCAAAAAAAAAAAAGGGTCTGTCTGCTTCTCAAAACCTGGACGCGCTCTACCCATAAATACGGACAGCTATATGTCAATTAAAAATGTGTGATCATTGACATTTTGTCAATATTTAACTAGGTAACTGCGAAATGCAAACAGAGGAGGTAAAAGACAAAAAGAAAGCCACAAAAACAAACAAAAAAAACCCCACCACCATCTACATAGATTTGAAATTGTTGCCTGAGAAATGCTTTGCCCTCATTCAAATTAGCAGTGCAAGGCCAGGGAGATAGCTCAGGGACATAAACACCTGCCTGGCAAGCACAAGGTCCTGAGTTCGATCCCTGATACTCCCTCTCCCCCTAAAATCGGTAATACACAGGTGTCACAAACAGCTGAGAGAATATTAGTAAATGAGAAGCAATATGTTGCTATACTTCAAACTCTGGGATAAATAAAAATGATCAACAATTCCCAAAACTTTTCTATAAGGAGACAATAGCCCTACAGACCTATGCACCCTACATCAGCAGATTGAGTTCTTACAAAAAGCAATGTCTAACGTATTTATGCATAAAGAAATGTTTCTCTATGGTGATAATTGTGCGAGTAAGGAAGACCAATGGCTTACATGCTCAAAGGCAGGTCTCCCAGTTATTTCCCATCACTTTAAGTCTGTCGGGGCCCGGCGGGATGGCTCAGTGGTCTAAAGCGCCTGCTTAGGAAAGCTTGGGCGGCTTCAGCGACCTCGGTTTGATCCCCAGCACCACATGCTGCGCCAGCCCTGCCCTCAGGGCTGGCTGAGCCGGCCATAAAAATGAGTGAATAAACAAACAAAGGTTCGGAAACAAGAAAAAAAAAATAATAAAATTAATTAATTAATTAATTAATTAAGTCTGTCAGGGCCTGGGATGTAGCTCGTGGCACAGCACCTGCCTGGCAAGCGTAAGGTACTGAGTTCAATTCCCAGTACGAAAAATAAATAAATAAATAAATAAGGCCTCTTAGCAGGCTGTGGAGGCGCAAGTCAGTAATCCCAGGACTCAGGAGCCTGAGGCAGGAGGGTGACCCTCAGTTCATTGCTAGCTACAAAATGAGTTCTAGTTCAGCCTGGGCTAATAGGGAAATCCTATCTTAGAAAAGAAAAGGGCCTCCTTGCAGCCCGGGGACACATCTGCGAATAAAACAGACTCCAGCTGAACTTCTGTAAAGAATCCAAGAAACCTTGTCTCACCGGTTTTGGAAAAGGCAGTCTACGACCTCCGGCCTCCTTTACCGAGTGAATGTCGTCGCGGCGTTCTCACCCTAGTTTCTGCTCAATTCAACTTGGCAATTCTCAGCGAGGGCCACTTAGTAAACTAAGACCTCCAAGTGCAGGATCTCGCAGCACACAGGAAGGAGAGACAAGCTAAGGTCACAAAGACCCTCACGAGCCGCTTGGCTTCCCGGCTGCATCGGCCAGCTCACCTAGGGGACCCGGGCCGACAGCACCGTCCTGAGGTCCTCGCAGGCCTTTCCGCCCCCCTCCTTGCAGCCACGGCACAAGGATCGCTCACGTCTTCCCGCGCCATTTAGGACGGCCAAGCGGCCAGGGGCAAGGGTTCCCGGAGTGAGCTGGGGCAGCTGGGGCCGAGGTCCCAGTGACCACGTGCCGCTCACTTACCCGCGAACTGAGTCGGTCCCGTGCGCAGTGACCGCACTGTGCCCGCCCGCAGCCGCCAGGGCCGAATCGGGCAGGGAGCCGACGGCGCCGAGACTGTGCGTAGGGTGCAGGCCGAGGTGCACACGCTCCGGGCCACTCGCAGCGCCATGTTCGCAGCGTTTCTGAGGGTCGCCGCGCAAGTTTGGGCCACCCCGCCGGCTGGGGCCGGGAAGGGGTCGGGGCCGGGGGAGGACGCGCCCGGGAGGGAGGAGCGGTCTGAAGTGGGGGCGGGGCCCTGGGGAAGCGAAATCTGATTGGGCAATGAGCGGGAGTCGGGGGCGCTCCCGGGAGGAAAGCGGCCGCGGATAGGGCAACGCGCGAAGTGGGGCGTGGACCTGTGGAAGAGCCTGAGGCCCGGATGGCAAATGAGAGGTGGGGACTGGCTGGTCACCCGGGCAGGGGGCGGGGCCTTCGCCCGGCTTCAGCGAAGCCGAGGGAAAGCGCTAAGTCAGCGGCTCCTAGGACCCCGGCGAGCAGCGCTGTGTGGCGGGGGTGCCGGTGAGAACTCCTGAGGCAAGGACCGCCCTGTAGGTCCCGCCCACTCCCGCAGCAACTGAGCCCTGAAGTCCTGTTAGGGGATGGTACTGCCCTCTTCTCAGAACCAAGGTAACGCACGGATTGCTTCTAACCCGAAGGTGGTCGGTGGTCCTTGGCCGAAGTCGCACTAACACAGTGAATTCTTCTGATATTTGAAATATTGAAAATGGCCCAAAAGTCCATTGTATGGCCTCGCAGATCTCAAGAGGCCCAGAGACCCAAAATAGGACAGGTGGCACCAAGAATGGAACAGAGGGTGTACAGGCCTTGCCCTAAGATCAGGATGAGGAACTTCACAGGGGCGATTGCAGGGACGTCCAAGAGGCAGGAAGTGGACAGGCAGTGTGGACAGTTCCTTGCTTAGTTGTCTGCTGGTGACCAAAGCCTTTCAAGCAATCCAGAAAGGAATGAAATTCTGGCAAAGATCTCACCTTCTACACAGATCTGTGCCGCAGAATCGCTAGAGTGAAAACCAACTTCAGCCACCGTTCCCCAGCCCCCGGGGGGGGCTGCGCAGCGTCCCTTGGCCTGTGTGCGCTGGAAGCGAGCCCCCATGTACAGAGGCCTGCAGAGGTCAGTGAGTTAGCACAGTGGCTGGAGTCCTTGCTGTGACCTTGCCCCTGTGCAAACATTGTCTTATTAATCCTCTCCCGGCCCCTTTCTGGCAGCTGCTAGCGGGATTCCATGACTGGATTACCCAGGATTGCAGTGAGGAGGCATTTTATGGCGCAAGCAGCTGGTAGGTGGCAGGAGGACTTGCTGTCCTGCCTGCCTGAGCTTGGGATGTTGATAGAGTCACACTACAGACCTTGGTTCCAATTGTCCTGCTTGTACTACTGATTAGTTTAGTTATAAGCCAGTGCCATGTGATGCAACCCATCTCCTAGGTACCTACCCTCAGCTCCACTAGGTAATTTTTTTTTTTTTTTGTCTTTTTTTGAGATAGAGTCTCCCTGTACAGTTCAGGCTGGCCTTAAGCTCACTTTTGTAGCCCAGGCTGGTCTCGAACTCTCACCGATCCTCCTGCCTCAGCCTCCCGAGTGCTGGGATTACAGGCAGTGCACCACCACGCCCGGCTCCACTAGGTAATTTGGAGGGAAGAATAAAATCACACATCAAAGCTGGGTGTGCTATCACAGGCCAAACAGTAAGTGTAACAAGTCTTTTTTTTTTTTTTTTTTTTTTTTTGAGAGTGGGTTTTTGTTTTTTGAGAGCCCTGAAGGGGTCTTATGAAGTTCAAATTGGCCTTCCACTCACTATGTAGCCGAGGCTGCCCTGGAACTCATAGCAATTCTCCTGCCTCAGCCTCCTGAGTGCTGGGATTACAGGTGTGTGACACCATGACCAGCTTTCTTTTTCTTTTTTTCTTTTTAAATTTATGCACTTGGTAAAGGGTCTCACTATGTAGCTCAGACTCTGTGATCTTCCTGTTTCAGGCTCCCCAGCACTGGGATTACAGGTATGCACCCGCCACACCTGGTCTTGGTAGCCAGCTCTGCATGTCTGGGATGGGGCTGGCACCATATGGGTGTGGAGGATCAAAGTTATTTATTTATTTATGTTATGGCGGGCTCAGCCTGCCCTGGGGGTGGGGCTGGCACTGCTTGTGGTGCGGGGGATTGAACAGCAGCCCTGTGGTTGCCTAAGCAGGTGCTTTAGACAGCTGAGCTATCTTACACGCCCCAGCCCTTGTTTGTTTTGAGACTGGTTCTTACAATGCAATTGAAATTGACCTTGAGGGACCTGGCGGGATGGCTCAGTGGTCTAAAGCCCCTGCTTGGGAAAGCTTGGGCGGCTTCAGGGACCGTAGTTCGATCGCCGGCACCACATGCTGCGCCAGCCCTGCCCTCGGGTGGGCTGAGCCAGCCACAAAAGTGAGTGAATAAACAAAGGTTCCAAAACAAGAAAAAAATAAATAAATAAAATAAAAGATTCTTTAAAAAAAAAAAAAAAAAGAAATTGACCTTGAACTTGCTATGTGACTTTTTTGGTAATAAACATTGAGTATAGTAAAATCTTTCTTTTTTCTTTGTCAGCCTATTAATCTTTGTAACATCCATCCAGGGTTTAATAGTTGAAAGGTCATGCCTCAGTACACTTGGTACAGGCACCTTGCAGCGGGTCATTCCCTTGGGCATCTTGAGCAGAGCAGGGCACGCTCATTTCTTTGAGTTGGTACACATCTTTCCTTCCACTGTAACAGAAGAGTACCATGCAACATAAAGATAAATGAGTTATTTGTAGGACAAGGGATGCGCCTCGGGACTATAAAATGACATAAGCAGACCCACAAGCTAAAGTATCATGTGGTTTCTCTTCTGTCCGAAACTCAAAGTTCAAATGAAGAGCATAATGAAAGATAGATAGCTGGGTGTGGTGGCGCATGCCTGTAATCCCAGCACTCGGGAGGCTGAGGCAAGAGGATCGGTGCGAGTTCGAGACCAACCTGGGCTACAAAAGTGAGCTCAAGGCCAGCCTCAACTGCATAGCGAGACCCTGTCTCAAAAAGACTACAAAAAAAAAAAATAAATAAATAAATAAATAAAAATGAAAGATAGATAATAATAAGTGGAAAGGGGATAAGGAGAGGAGAAAAGAGCAATGAAGTTGTTCATAGCCGAACACGGTGGCTCAGGCCTGTAATTCCAGTAGTTGGGAGTCTGAGGCAGGAGGTGTGAGTTCAAAGTCAGTCTGACCTACAAAGTGAGTTTAAGGCCACACCTAAACTGCATAGTGAAATCTTGTCTCAAAACAAAAACAAAAAACATGGAAGTGGAGAGTAAAGAGAAAGGGTTTGCACCTCTCTGACCCCGCCCGGGTCATCTGGCCCCACCCCTCAAGCCACTCAATGCTTGTGGAGGTGAATAATTAACAACTTCTCCAGATATTAGAACTTTCTCTACTTGAAACAAACATGTGTGTATGGTTTTGTGCCAGCCTGTGTGCCAGTGTGTGGACATGGCCGGTGGGCATCTCTGCACGCACAGCTCATGTTCATACCTGCAGCAATCAACAATGCATTATAGCCGGGCGTGGTGGCGCACGCCTGTAATCCCAGCACTCGGGAGGCTGAGGCAGGAGGATTGGTGCGAGTTTGAGACCAGCCTGGGTTACAAAAGTGAGCTCAAGGCCAGCCTCAACTGCATAGTGAGACCCTGTCTCAAAAAGACAAAAAACAAACAAACAAACAAAAACAATGCATTATAGGGCCTAGGAGGTGAGACTTACCAAGGTTTTATTTATACTGCAGGTAACGTGGTTCTGTGGAGAATCCTGGGCCTGAGTGTCTATGGATCGATATTTGTTTGACACAGGGCCTCACTCTATCCTAGGCTGGCCTTCAGCTCACCAAATAGCCCCAGCTGGCCTGGATCTCTGTCTCTCTCTGTCTCTCTCTGTCTCTGTCTCTGTCTGTCTCTCTCTCTCTTTCTCTCCAAGTACTCACTTGGTGGCCTAGGCTTCCTTGCCATTTGTAATCCTCCTGCCTGTGAGATTACAGATGTGTGTCCCTATACCTACCATAAAAGTCCATTCTTGTGTGTCTTTTTCTTGATAAGGAGGCCTCTCTCAGAATGCCTTGGATGCTTTCATTTGGTTTTCTGCCACTCACTATGAAGGTATCTGGGTTTTTTCACAGTAAGAATCAAACTCAGGAGCTTATGTGTACCAGGCAGGAGCTTGTGCTTCTGGCCTATATTCCTGGTCCAGTCACTATTAGGGGGCCCAAGATAGCAAGAGGCACGCTCACCTCCTGGTCCCCAGGCGAGAATGGGAAAACCTAAGAATAACTCATTCATGGTCTGGAAAGGGACTCTCCTTTCGGGCGTTATGACATAAAAAGCAAGAGTGGGCCCGGCAGGATGGTTCAGTGGTCTAAAGCACCTGCTTAGGAAAGCTTGGGCGGCTGCAGGGACTGCGGTTCGATCCCCGGCACCACATGCTGCGCCAGCCCTGCCATCAGGGCAGGCTGAGCTGGCCATAAAAATGAGTGAATAAACAAATAAAGGTTCTGAAACAAGAAAAAAATAAATAAAAATAAAAAATTCTTAAAGAAAAACGAAAGGAAATGTAAAGTGAGCTTAAGCTCTACATTAACTAAAAGCAACTGTTGCTCAGAAAAGCAGCACAAAGAACACAAAAGAGCTTACACAGAGAAAGAAAGACAAAATACCTTCAAAGCTTCAGAACTAGAACTCTGATCCCAATTTTGAGCATCAAGAGAAGGTGAAATGGCACTATTACTTTGGAAAAATTTTGCCAATTAAATATTGAGCCGGGTATGGTGGCTCATGCCTGTAATCCCAGCACTTGGGAGGCAAGGCAGGAGGATTGGTGTGAGTTCAAGACCAGCCTGAACTACAAAAGTGAACTCAAGGGGGCCCGGCAGGATGGCTCAGTGGTCTAAAGCACCTGCTGAGAAAAGCTTGGGTGGCTACAGGGACTATGGTTCAATCCCTGGCACTACATGCTGTGCCAGCCTGCCCTGAGAGCAGGCTGAGCCAGCCATAAAAATAAATAAACAAACAAACAAAAGTTCTGAAACAAGAAAAAAAAAAGTGAGCTCAAGGCCAGCGTGAACTGCATAGTGAGACCCTGTCTCAAAAAGACAAATAAATAAATAAATAAATATTAACTTATGCTTTGTCCACAACCGTTCCACATGAACATTATCTCCCCTAGATATGTGCCCTAATGTCTTTTTCCAGGGCCAGCCCGCCAACCTACAAGCTGAGCAAGTGCTCCTCGCCCAAGCAGCCTCTCAGCACCTATGCTATTGCTTTATGCCAGTTCGTATTTCATACAGGAGTGTATCAAAATCGAACATGCCAATTTGAAATGTGAAGAAATTTGCTATAAGATGTTGGTGCAGATGGAAACTTGCAATGACTAAATGGATATTTGGCTCTCTGCTTTTACAGTAATCAACAGAAAATGGGTTATGTGTTATTTTTCAATGAGAAATGACTGGGGTACTTGCAGAGTGAAACTCTTGTTGACAATTCAGGTCATTTCCACCATTCACAAATTCCCCCAAAACAAAGAAAAAGAACTTTTGTGGAAGAACTTCTAGCTGGCTGTGTATTCCTGAAATCATACATGTAAAGGAACTACTCCAAATGTGGCTGAAGCACTGTGTTTGACCCTGGTTCCCCTTGGTCTCTGCTACCATTTCAAGCTGACATTCACATTCTACTCTGTTAAAGTAAGACATTTATTCAGTTTACAGTAATTCCTTTTACAGCAATTGTACTTCTTTTAGACAAGCTCTATATTGAAACTAAGAAGATATCCAACAGATCTAAGTTTGAAATTCTACTAAGTTAAGTCATCCATATCTATAATAGGCCTTTCAAACTATGGATCGCTCTGCTGTTCCCTTGGAGTCTGAGTCCAGAGCTTCTAGGCATGATGCTCACAGTAAGACTGGAATCCTCAGGCAGCATAGCTCAAGGACAGGGACTTGGCCTTGGTCTTAGTGTGCTGGAAGGCATATGGAAAGGAGGCCTGGGTTGCAAAGATGGGGCTCTACAGCACTTTAATGACTTGGACCTCGCTTTGCCTGTGTCATGGTAAGTCAGGCAGCATCCACATGCTCTGGTGCCTGGCCTCTGAAGCTCTGACCTGTGTGGTAAGCACAGAGGTAGCTCTGGGTGTGGGGAGAGCACCCACTGAGCTTAGCTGGTACAGGTTACAGGTCGAGCACATACACTTTTCATTACTTCTGGTTTGTGACCCTGGCTACTTTTACAGGGTAATTTTCTAAGACGGCTAGACTCACAGGTAGTTCTGCTCTGTCTTAGGTACTTTTTACTTGTTGTTGGGACAAATACCCAACACTTGAAGAATTTTTTATTTTATTTATTTATTTGTTTCTTGTTTCAGAACCTTTATTTGTTTATTCACTCATTTTTATGGCCGGCTCAGCCCGCCCCGAGGGCAGGGCTGGCGCAGCATGTGGTGCCAGGGATCAAACCGAGGTCCCTGAAGCCGCCCAAGCTTTCCCAAGCAGGCGCTTTAGACCACTGAGCCATCCCGCCGGGCCCCCCAACATTTGAAATGAAGGAGGAAAGGTTTATTTAGCTCACTGATTATGGAAGTTCCAGTTCATACTTGGCTGGCTCTAGAGCTCCTTGTACGTGGTGTGGCTATGAAGATCGAAGATCAAGCTACTCCAAAGAGGAGAGGCAAAGACAAAAAAAATCACACGATAATCTCCAACATTTGATCATGAAAAAAACCTATAGAGAATAAAAATAGATGGTCTACCTCAATCTGATAAAGGCTGTCTATGAAACAGTAAATATGACAAAATTTAAAGCTCTGAGACAGCTTTAAGAGAGTCATTACATGTTCTATAGTACGCTAGGTCTAGAGGGAGAAAGGAAAACATCAGAATACTTGTGGATGTCCATACTGTGAAATGCAAATTGAGGATTCCATATCCAGCAGGCTTCAGACCAAAAGGATTTAAAAGATGCCAGAGGTTTTTTTTATTTTTGGCATAACTACAAGGACTTTACCAGTTGAACCTAGCTAATCCAAAAATCTGAAGTGGCCCCAAATCCAAAACCTTCTGAGTGCCAACATGACATTCAAAAGTTCTGGGGTTTGGAGCACTTTATGGTTTGGATTTTGGATTACAAATGTCCCCATACAACCACTGTAGCTGATTTCTGCCTTCCACGTAGCTCACACTCTTCCTGGTATTTAACAGCTGCCACCCAGGGCTACTAGGAGCTGGAGTCCTGGCACACAGCTGGCTTGAACAACTCAAAGATCAGTGGTCTTTGAGGTCAGCCCATAGTCTTTGGCTTTGTTCTTAGCTTCTTATAACTTGTTGTCATCTCTTCTTAGCTAATTAAAGAGAGCAGGGAAGGCCTCTTTGTAAAAGACTTGCAGCCAAGCCCAAGGAAAATTTCCTCTGGGGCTGGCAGTGTAGCTCAGTGGTAGAGCATTTGCATAGCATGCACTAAGGGCACTTGCCTAGCACACATGTTGGCTAGGAGGAGGCCAGTGGGGAGGAAAGGAAAGACTTCTGCTGGGCAAAGATGCCATGGACAACTCTGAGCTGAATAGAGCTGCTCAGAGGTGACCTTTGGCAATTTAGTTTCATGTAATTGGATTTTCACTTTTTTATATATAGAATGCATCAAATGCCTTTTAAAAAGTAGCAGTGGAGCTTCTTATTGTCTACAGGGCTTGATCCAACATGGACAGCTGAGTGGAAAAGGGCTAAGGAAAGTAAAGTGCAGTCAAA
The DNA here is from genome assembly GCA_004027025.1 of Myocastor coypus. Taxonomy (NCBI): domain Eukaryota; kingdom Metazoa; phylum Chordata; class Mammalia; order Rodentia; family Myocastoridae; genus Myocastor; species Myocastor coypus. The sequence continues at coordinate 8,498 of PVJA010017824.1, read as the reverse complement.
GGGTGTGTCTTTGGCTGTTCATTCTTGTGTGTGTGTGTGTGTGTGTGTGTGTGTGTGTGTGTGTGTGTGTGTGTGACAGGGGTTCCTTAACTGGCGTTCTTGCACTTGCTATGCAGGCACTTGTACCATGCAGCTGTCTCCCTAGCCCCGCTATATACAGTATTTTGTTGTTGTTGTTGTTCCTTTTATTCAGAACAGGTGATTGAACTCAGGCATTTGTGTTTGCCAGGCAAGCACTTATTCTACTGTGTAGAGATAAGGTCTGAGCATCTTAAATAGAGAACAATAAAACCCAAGAACAGCTGTAGGGGGTTACTTGGGGATTCCTGAAACCTGGATTCAAGGAGACAGATAACCATTTATTCTAATGGCTCCTTGGTTGTCATCTCTCCCTTTGCTTGGGATGTTACTGGTTGTCTCTTCCCCTGCTTGGAATGTTTTCAATTATTTTTGGCTAAAATCTCAGTGTTAGTAGGTATGTAATGGCTGAGTGCTGGGATAACAGGGGCATATCACTGAGCCTGGCTCTGCTTCTTTTGTTCTGTTTGGACAGAGAATCTCTCTGTGCCATTCAGGCTGGTCTTGAACTATGTTCCTCAGGCTAGCCTGGCGCTCATAGAATCCTCCTGCTTCAGCCTCCCAAGTGCTGGGATTACACGTGTGGGCTATTCACATCCAGTCTAAACCTTACACTCCCTTACCCAGCTTAAATGAAAATTCATAATTATATTCTCAAAACAAATTTGATTCCATGTGAATTGGGACAAATGGATAGAATATGCTGTGACACATTATTTGACTTTAGGACAACAAAAAGGTGAAACTCAATGATTCTTTGCACACTTGTCTTGATAGCCAGACGACATGTGACCATGCCCATTTCCTTATTTCAGAAAAATACCTCAACATTTCTATTGTGGAGATGTTGGAGTTAGATTTCTTAGAGCCGCAGCCTGCCTGTGGCTTCACACCCTTCGGGGCAGGCATGAACGCGAATACTCCGCTTGGCCTCAGCCAGGCAGCAAAGGCTTTCCAGAACTGGCCACACTAACACTTGTTTTCCATATGCCAGAAATAGAGCCTTGACTAATGTACGTACCTTCTCTGCTTGGACATTTCTTCCTGCTTCAGTTTTCAAATTTAAGAAAAGGCTTAGTTGTTCCCCTTCCCTCCCCCAAATATTTTCTTAGAGTTGTTGAAATGGCTCCAGTGGATGTGGATGAAAGAAAAAAGGCTACAGCTGCAGGTGGGTGACCATGGTTACCTAGCATACTTATAAGATTACAAAATTTAAATGTGCCACTGGAACACATGCCAGGCATGGAGGTGCATGCCTGTAATCCCAGGTCTTGGGAGGGTGAGGCAGAAGGATTGCCCCAAGTTTGAGGCCAAGTTGAACTACATAGCAAGACCTTATGTTGAAAAGTTGAATGAAAGAAAGAAAGAAAGAAAGAAAGGAAAAAGAGAACAAAACTGAAAGCTACTAATTATAGCTGTTTCTGCTAAGCTTTCAGAAAGGCTCACCAGGGGCCTCACCCACTCCCGAGGAGCTGCCATCCACCCCACCATTATGCTGTCGCCTAAGTCAGTCTGGGAAACCTTTCCCTCACATAGCCCTCCTCCTCAAAGTAGTGGCTCAGTTCCAGTGGCACAGCCACTGTGTTGCTGATTAGAAACGAAGACTGTCAGTTTCATTTCAAAGCACATGGTCGGCAAAAATAAAAAGTAAACTCAGGCTTTGTCTCTGCTAGGAAATTCTATGAGGGAGGAGGATTAGAAAATCAAGCTGAAGCCAGGCATGGTGGCTCACGCCTGTAATCCCAGCACTCGGGAGGCTGAGGCAGGAGGATCGTTGTGAGTTCAAGACCAGCCTGGGCTACAAAAGTGAGCTCAAAGCCAGCCTGAACTGCACAGTGAAACCCTGTCTCAAAAATAAAAAGAAAAAAGAAAATCAAGCTGGGCTTTTCGGCCAGAACCGCCATCTTCCAGTAATTTGTCAAAATGACTAACACAAAGGGCAAGAGGAGGGGAACCCATTATATGTTCTCCAGGCCCTTTAGAAAACATGGGGTGGTTCCTTTGGCCACATACATGTGAATCTACAAAAAGGGTGACATTGTAGGCATCAAGGGAATGGGTACTGTGCAAAAAGGAATGCCTCACAAATGTTACCATGGCAAAACAGGAAGAGTCTACAATGTTACTCAGCACGCTGTTGGCATTGTTGTAAACAAGCAAGTTAAGGGCAAGATACTTGCCAAGAGGATTAATGTACATATTGAGCATATTAAACATTCAAAAAGTCGTGACAGCTTCCTGAAACGTGTCAAGGAAAATGATCAGAAAAAGAAAGAAGCCAAAGAGAAAGGTACTTGGGTTCAACTGAAGCGCCAGCCTGCCCCTCCCAGAGAAGCGCACTTTGTGAGGACCAATGGGAAGGAACCTGAGTTGTTGGAACCTATTTCCTATGAATTCATGACATAAACTGCGATGTAGTTCTGCCATTCACCACCTAATTGACAGCTTAAGTGTTCTAGGTCCTGTATAAAAATAAAATTGCCCTGTGTTGTAAGGGTGATTTTCTTAGTTGAAAAGGTATGTGGTGCCTTCTTACCTCAAACATATCTCAGCAGATTTTCACTGTAGTGAGTAATCGTGTCTTACTCTTCAGTGTTTTCTTGCTAAAAAGTATTGCTGAGGTATTGTTCAGGTATATACCCAAATATTTATAAAATATTTATATTGGCTTGAAGATCTTATAAATCACCATTGGGAAAAGATGTATCCAAATAAATGGAAGTCACTTAAGAAACAAATGTAAGTCCATTTCAGTTAAATAAATTGTTTAAAGCACCTATTAAAAAAAAAAAGAAAAGAAAAGAAAATCAAGCTGGGTGCCTGCGGGGACAGAGCTGGCTGCTTTTGCGGGTCACCTCCGTTCATCTTCAACCTCATTTCCATCTTCCCTCTACTCCGACCACCAGACCCCAATGGCCTCAGAAGCTCCCAAGGAAGCCCTGCAGGACCAGGCCCCAGGGACCCCTCAGTGTCCCCTGGGAACCACAGAGTGGAAGGCCAGGGGACAAGGGACTGTGTAACAGAAACGGTTTTCCCTACAGATGAGACTGGCAATGCCAACCTCAGGAATGCAGGATCTGGAGCAGCATGTGGGCTGAGAGCAGGAGCTGCAGCTCTGGGAGCAGGCCGGTTGGCCGTGTGGGGGATCCCAGGTCAGCCCTTAAATAGCCTGTGCCACCACACCAGGCTTACTGACCCCTGGATAGACCCGAACATAATTTGTTTGGCACATTTTGTTTGTTTGTTTGAGACAGGTTCTCATTATGCAGTTTAGGCTGGTCTTACCATGTAGTCCAAGCTATCCTGAGACCCATGGTGATCCTCTTGCCTCTGCCTCCTGAGAGCTGGGATAATAGGTGTGCACTGCTATATTCATCAGGTTGGCAGAACCTTTGATTTGGGTGCCAGGTGACATTCATATCAATAATCAGTAGAATCAGTGTTTGTGCAGGACCAAAGAAAAACAGGATGATTCAAGAGTGGGAAATTCCTCAAAAAAAAAAAAAAAAAAAAAAATCAGTCCTTCCAAAAAAGGTGGCTGTCCCAGAGTAGTCTCTACCTTCTCCACAATGGCCGCCCCAGTCTCCAGGGTGAAGTACAGATTCCCACAGAGCGGATGGGGGAGGCCTTATCCTGGCTCCCTCCGCAGGCCCGGCCTGCCCTATGGTCTTTGCTCAGCTCACCACGTGCCCAGCCTCTTCACAATGCCATCAGCGGAGCTCTTACTCCTCTTCTGCCTGCAAGAAACTCTGTGTCCTTTGGCCTCCAAGGTAACCCACAGATCCCCTTTCTTTAGATTCCTGATCCAGCCAGGGAGGATGAGGCAGGAGGAACTCAGTTTCAAAGCCAGCCTAGACCTGTCTCACAAAACAAACAGATAAATTAATTAATTAATTTCTCTTTGTGTGTGAAGGGGTTCTTTTTTCGTTTTGTTTGTTTTTTGAGACAAAGTGTCACTATACAGTTCAGGGCTGGACTTGAACGTACCTGTCGCCCATGCTTCCTTGGCAAATTTCCTACCTTCATCTCCCTAGCACTGGGATTACAGGTGTGCATTTCCAGTGCTGGCTATACATACATTCCGTACATAAGGGTGGGGATGCAGCTCAGTGGTATAGTGTTTGCCAAGTAGGTGTGCGACCCTAGGTTTCACCCCAAGTAACAACAGGATTAAGAGATGTGGCTGGCCAGGTGTGGTGGCACACGCCTGCAATCCCAGCACTTGGAAGGCTGAGGCAGGAGGATTCGTGCGAGTTCAAGACCAGCCTGTGTTAGCTCAAGGCCAGGCTGAACTGCATAGCGAGACCCTGGCTCAAAAGGACACACACACAAAAAAAGATATGTGGCTGATTCCGAATTCCTCTAAGTGACCAGCGTGTGGTGTAGTCACCTCCAGGAAGCATCTTTGATTGAGGGTGTAAACTTTTCCCTGGCATTTCCATATTTCCAAAGAGAAGCGGAGCTGCTAGATCCTCCCCTGTCTTGGAAGGTGTCTTCCCCTGCTCTGGGAACTACTACCGCTGCGGCTCCGGTAGACAACTCTAGTCCACCCAGCGATCAGCAGCGCCACCTCGTGGTCAGAAGTCCAGAACAGTGAGTAGAGAGGAGAGAATGCAGGCGGTAAAGGGGGAAGAGACACGACTCAACCAACCCTGTGGCCGCCATGAATTTAAACCAGGAAACCTAATTTTCTCCTTGTAACAGAATAAGGAATTAAGCTCAGAATGTATATGGGACAGACAGTGGGGTTGCCTAAAACATAGGCCAAGCTCAGGGGTGCCCCCGTATAATCTTAGCTACTTTGAGATTGAGATAGGAGGATCTCAGATTTGAGTCCAGTCTGATTATGTGGGGACCATGGTTCAAAACCAGAAGGACTGGGAATGCAGGTCAGCCTGAAAGTCCTGGGTAACAAAACAATTCCTGTGTGTCCCTTTCTTTTTTTTTTTTAAACCTTTATTTATGTATGTATTTGTCAAAAAGTCTCTCCATCCTCCTTTCTCAGCCTCCCCAGCCAGCCCTGGCATGATAGGTATGCACCGCCACACCCAGTCTTAGTGGCCAGTTAAGCACGCTGGGGATTCTAGGGCTGGCACAGCATACAGTACAAGGGATTGAACCCGGATCCTTGCGCTTGCCAAGGCAGACATTTAGATCACTGAGCTATCTCCTCAGCTCCCTGCCCTTCTTTAAATCAAGTTACTTCAATTAAATATTTTCCTTGGAAGATTCATTCATTCATTCATTCATTCATTCATTCAAGTGTGGGAATCTGGGATACATCCTTAGCCAAGGAAAAGTGCTTTTGAAGAAACCCATGGCACTGGAATCTAATGACTTAGTAAAACTCCAAATAAAGTACCTAACCACGAGTATACATTTTCGAATTTCTCTGTTGTCCCTGGATGTAACAAGAAACCTCAAAATCCTGCAGATGACCAATTCACACTCCAGAAAAGATTAAGGATGCTTCAGAAAGAAGCAAACAACAAAACCCTTTAGTGTTTACACCATAATTATATGTAAATTTCAGTATAACTTACCAACATAAATATTTTCTAGTGTTTTTTTTTTTTTTTTTGAGACAGGATCTTACTATTTAGTCCAGGTTTGTCTTGAACCTACTATGCAGCCAGGCTGCCATTCTACTTGCACCAATTCTCCTGCCTCAGCCTTCTGAGAGCTGAGGTTACAGGCATATGCAATGATGCCCAGCTTCAACCTCAAATTTTGTTTTTGTTTGTTTGTTTGTTTGTCTTTTTGAGACAGGGTCTTGCTATGCAGTTCAGGCTGGCCTTGAACTCACTTTTATAGTCCAGGCTGGTCTCGAACTTGCACTGATCCTCCTGCCTCAGCCTCCTGAGTGCTGGGATTACAGGCATGCGCCACCATGCCCGGCTTACAGTGCTTACTTTAAGGTAAGGAACAGGGAATCTGTTCTTGATCCAGAATACCTTGGCTGCATGATCTTACAGACCAAACGCAGAGGGGTCAGTGAGATGGCTCAGTGGCCTGAAGCTCTTGCTTAGGCAAGCTTAGTGTTATACTTTAAGAATGAGACAACAGAGGCAGATGCCCAAAAAGAAAAATAGCGCTTGGGCGCAGCAGGGTGGCTCAGTGGTCTAAAGCTCCTGCTCAGGAAAGCTTAGGCAGCTGCAGGGACCGAGGTTCAATCCCTGGCACCACATGCTGCACCAGCCCTGCCCTCAGGGCAGGCTGAGCCGGCCACAAAAATAAATAAATAAATAAACAAACAAAAGTTCTGAAACAAGAAAAAAAATAAAATAAAAAAAAGAAAGAAAAATAGCACTTTATTTTAGCTGGTACCCAGCAGAGGTCTCAGTGTGAGTGCACAGAGAGGCACGCCAAGGGGGTAGTGTATAGGGATTATATAGAAGCAAGGGATTATACAGAAGCCAATTGCAGTCATTAATAGGGTAAAAAATCTTTTTGATTGGTGGGTTTACAGAACAAGGGACATGAGGATCTATAATCTGATAGGAGGATACACGTTATACTGAAGCAAGCGGTACTGTAGAAGCCAACAGCAATCATAGAATTGACCTTTTCCTCGATTACTGGAATTAACAAGGGGGTGTGATAACTTGTAATTTGATTGGATGACACAGGCTGTTGGGCTGTACTAAAGTCAAGGGGGTCAACATGTGATTGGCATCACAATGGGGAGACAGAAACTCATGGACACAGTGATCATGGAAACTGAAACTTATGCTCGTATGATTGACATCACAATGGAGAATCAGAACCTCATGGAAACAATAACCATGGAAACCAAAACTTAACTTAGTTCGGCGCATACAAAACAATAACATGGCGGAGGTGACCTAAAATGGAATTAGTTATGTCAGGCTATAACACTTAGGCAACCTTAGGGACTGCGGTTCAATCCCTGGAACCACATGCAGTGCCAGCCCCGCTCCCAGGACAGGCTGACCGGGCCGTTTAAAATCAAAAAACAGCCAGGCGTGGTGGCGCACGCCTGTAATCCCAGCACTCGGGAGGCTGAGGCAGGAGGATCAGTGCGAGTTCGAGACCAGCCTGGGCTACAAAAGTGAGCTCAGGACCAGCCTCAGCTGCATAGCCAGACCCTGTCTCAAAAAGACAAAAAAACAAAAACAAAAACGGACGGGCTCCGCAGGCTGGCATTGAGGGTTGGGGCGAGACGCAAGCCCAAGACTGGCAAAGCCAGCCACAGCCCTACTTGAGCGGAACCAGAGAGCTCAATTTTGGATAAATAACAAATGCTTTTTTTTTTTCTGTTTTGTAGATAGGCAAGCATGGTCCCACTGAGCTAGATGATCCCCATCCTACAGGTACATACCAGCAGATGTAAGTCCCAAATACTGCATTTCTTGTATTTTAGGACAAGGTCCACAGGGTCTGCAGGGTCTAGAGGGTCTCACTATGCAGATCAGACTTGTAGTGATCTGCCTGTGTTCAGACTCCCAAGAGCTGGGATTGCAGGTGCACACCACCATGCCCAGTCTCAATTGTCCCAGGGGCAGCAGCTGGCGTGGCATGCTGTGGATCAAACCTCCCCAAATCTCGGTTTCTATCTTCAAACATCAGGAAGAGACCCCAGAGAAAGGAGCAGGGTAGAACAGGGCTGTTTTGACCCAGACCAAAGTCAAACACCTAAGCCTGCTGGAGAGAGAGTTCCAGATTCAGAGGTGCTCTTTTGTGGTGAGTAACACTGAAGGAGCAGCAACTTGCACCGTACTTGACCAGAGAAAGAAGTTCTTAAAGTATTAACTGAAGGCTGAAGGTGGCCCAACTAAAGAGATCTTGCAGGTTAGTAGCAGAGATAGTTGTTGGCCTGCAGGGGGCTCGCTTCTCTGCTGTGTCTGTCCTTGTGTTGTAGGCTGCTGAGTTAGATAGAAGTATTACAGGCAGTCAGACAGGGCCAGGCCCTCAAGGATGACATGGAAGACAAGGTGACTCTACAACTAGAGACAGCCGGGCGTGGTGGCTCACACCTGTAATCCCAGCACTCGGGAGGCTGAGGCAGGAGGATTGATGTGAGCTCGAGACCAGCCTGGGCTACAAAAGTGAGCTCAAGGCCATCCTGAACTGCATAGCAAGACCCTGTCTCAAAAAAAAAAAAAAAAAAAAAAAAAAAAAAAATAGAGACAGACACTCCTTCGCCTTCGGCCAGACCTTGTGACAAGAATAATTAAAAGCAACTCCATAGTTCCTTAAAAATGGGCATCAAGTTTCTTGCTGCAGCAACGCGAGTGGAAGCACCAGGAGCTCGGGCTCGGAGCAAGACACATTGGATTGTTTTAAGAAAATGGCAGACAAGCCGGGCGTGGTGGCTCACACCTGTAATCCCAGCACTCAGGAGGCTGAGGCAGGAGGATCAGTGCGAGTTCGAGACCAGCCTGGGCTACAAAAGTGAG
>PVJA010017823.1:0-31625 GCA_004027025.1 Myocastor coypus | reverse complement strand
TTATTTTCTACTATTTGGGTCAAATTAATTTTATTATGTTCCATGATGAATTGCCACCAGTGCAACATCCTATTCACTATACATTTCAAAAAAAATTTCACATACTAAACAAAACTTCAGTTGATAAATGGAAATGAATGATTGAAGATCTTTATGAATCTCATACATACAATATGTGGCTAGCTGAAATTGTCTATCACAGAGCACTTAGATATAAAAAGCCTCATGCTAGTTTGTTAAAGGCAAAGGCTACCAGACAATTACTTAGCTGGAGTATACAGAAGCTGCCCACAGGGCAAGATGGTGGCGGACTGAAACATGCAAACTTACATCTTACTTGGTGAAGCAGATTTAATCTTCATGCCTGGACTGAATTAATAGCTGTGTTTCAACCAACAATAATTTAGACTTTGTGCAATAATAACAAAAACTCTTTCTCTTTTGAAGAACAAAGAATAAACTCAATTATCTAAATAAATTGCCCATCCATCTTCTATATTGTGTTCCTAATGCAAAGAATTGATGTCCTCTACTCAGAGAAGTTTCTAATATATATTCAACAAAGTTAGCTGAAAAACCCTCTTATTTGGCCAAAACTGGAAAGATATCTTAAATTGGCATTATCTCAAAGATATTTCTAGAAAACTCAAAGCTCTTTTTGTTTTTTGGTGGGACCAGGGCTGAAATTCACAACCTTGCACTTGCCAGGCAGACACTTGTGCCACAGAGCTATCTCCTCTGACCCTCAAAACTCATTTTTATAATGCCAAGATAAAAATGTTTTATATTATTACTTACTATAAAGACATCGTTCAACTTACCATTTGCACAGATTCTTAATCTTATTGGTCAGTATCTGTCCAGTCTCATCCACACCAAACTCAGTGAGCTTAAGCCACAATTAAAATGATAATAAGCAGGAAAAGGTTTCTAGCAGCAAAGGGCCCTGTTTTTATAATAAACAAAAGTCTAGAACCTTTCCCATGTGCTTACATAATTCTTGCAGGAAGGTAACATTCTTTGAATAACTTAACTATTTTACTGCACCACTTACTGCTTTCAGCAACTAAACCTTTAAATTATTTTTATGATATCTAGATGAATGATCACTAGAGAGTATGTGATAAACTGGATAAAATTCAAGCTACATCTTGCAGGTCCAGCCTGTCAAGATCAAGCCAACATCAGATTTTGGTTGGAACAGTTCTAGACAGCATAATTTTTAGTTGGCTACTGTAACTACAGTAATGAAATACATTTGGAACTACATTCTGCATATGACTCAATGTGAGAAAATATGTATTGAAATGAAATATTTTTTACCTAAAATTTAAAGTAGGTAGGCATAATAATTAGCACTATAAATATGAAATAAACCCCTTTAGGCAGATTAGTGTATTGTAGAGGCAAGGAAACCCTAATTTAAAAAGCCATTTAGTGTGTATTAACAGATGTTCAGGTTGCAAAGTTTTATTAGGCAAACAAAAAATATCTATCAAATCAGTTAAAATGTTCAAGAAATGTGATACTGGACCATCAATCTTTTTTTTTTTTTTTTTTTTTCTTAAACAAAACAAAAAACACATAACCCTTCACCTGATCTTTGATAAAAATCTTAAGAAATTGCCAAAATAAAGATAAACAGTATGACAGATTTAGCATTTCAGTGCATAATTTTAGCAGTAATTTGACTTTTTATGGTTCATGAAAACTAAAAAATAAAAATTCCACATCATTTAAATAATATTCTGATTTAAATAGCATTTTAAAGGAAATAATGAAATTGCTCATGAAGAAAAAAATCCCATACCACCAAATAATTTTTCAGATTAATGCCAAAGTATATTTTCTTAATTTTTTGCTTTAAAGAGCCTGCCACATTTGCTACAACATAACTTCAACCTCTGTTGAGTCCAGGTATGTAAGGGTTCCTTGTGATTCCAGCCTGAAAATACCACTGCTGTACTAGGAATAGGTAATTTTGCTAGAAGAGGTGTGTTACTGATTTTCCTCATTAGGAGCTCTGCAGTGATTCTATGAAAAGCATACTGCTAAACTTTGAAAACTGTATCAAGTGTAGTAGTGTCTAAGGAACTGTGCAATGTATCAGCTTCAACATTCATATGTAGCATCATATTCAAAATGAAGGGGCTGAAGAAACTAAGGTTTACATCACTTAAAAAAGAACATAGTGCTATACTAGATCTCAATAAGAAAATTTAGGTACAGAAAAAGTAGGGTATGAAAATAGTGTTTTCCTTCTGGCATTGTAACTAAATTACATTAAGGTTTCTGTCAGTCTCACATATAATATTGAAACTCCCTTGTTGATGGAATGAAATATATTCACAATCAAGTGAGCATCTGGTGTAAATGTGCGCACAGTCACAGGGAGTCGCTTGTATAGTGTTATGACAAACCTTTACAGATTAAATGAGGTATTGCACAGATTAATTAAAAAAAGCAAAAAAGGCAACAAAAATATACAGCAAATTGGCAGAACATTTACATGGTAATTTTACAGAATCCATAGACAGAAAGTAGTGTTTAGTATTTCACCTTAAAAATATATATATATAATATATGTATATATACTATATAGATCAGTCTTCCCACTCATCGTCATCCTCAAAATCTTCCTCATCATCTTCATCCTCATCTTCATCTAGAAGAATATCAAGACAAATAATTATACATCATAAAAGGGCATTATGTAAATCTTAGGTGATTTATTTTTTAGCTTATGAACCAGAAACCATTCAATTTCTGGACAAATCTAGTTATTAAGTTGAAAAATCTTAAAAACTACACCTAAAATGTGTACTGATAAACTGAAGATTAACACAGGGGTTCTAAAATTTGGCTATCCCTAGATGTATATAATACACTTTTAACCTAGCTGTTCTTTTTCATTTTTATTGCATTTTAGCTTTTTGAGTACTGGAGATCCCAGGGCTTCATGAATTCTAGATAAGCTCTCTACATCTGAAGCCTATCCTAGGGGTTTTTTAAAACTACATTTGAGTCAGTTTCTCTGAATTTCAGATTTGCATGTTATAAACTCAACTGCCTTCCTTCACTCTTCGCATAGATCTTCAAACTCAAAACTTAGCAAGTATTCTCTTAACCTTTTCCTCAGCTTACACACTTACCCTGAGTCTATCTCAGTTACCAGCACCACTAGCTTGTCAGGAGATCATGCTAACACCCTAGAAATTATTAATGACTCCTTGATAACAATCCAGTAATCAACTCTGCTCCTGCCTACCACTTTCACTGCAACTTTCCAGACCACCAGAGTATCTTGCTTATGGGAACTCTGTAGTCCTTTTGTTATAGCAAAGGGTGCCATTATTTACATTCTAAATTTTTAATGTGGGTACTCTTCTAAAGGCTTCAGGTTGTCTATCTATATAAAATCTGACATGACTTCATTCTCAAAGATCTTACATGATTTGACAAATAAGTCTCTCCTCATCCTTTTTTTCCATGATCCCCCGTTTGGATTGTTTTCTAACATGGTCTGCTTTCTGTTCTAGAAATTTGCCAGCCTTATGCTTGTATTTGAGCTTTGAAAGTAGATATTTTTTTGTGTGTGAGCCTTCTCACCATTATTGCTACTCAAAACTAATGTCCAAGCCAGGCGTGGTGGCGCACGCTTGTAATCACAGCACTCAGGATGCTGAGGCAGCAGGATCGGTGCGAGTTCGAGATCAGCCTGGGCTACAAAAGTGAGCTCAAGGCCAGCTTCAACTGCATAGTGAGACCCTGTCTCAAAAAGACAAAAAAAAAAAAAAAAACCTAATGTCCTTTCCTTTTTTTTTTTGTATTTTAGGGAAGGGTCTCAATTGCCATCTCAGTGTGCCTCCTCTGCTCCCCCTCCCCAGGCCAGGGCTGGGCTGGTACAGCAGGCCCTAGGATTGAACTCTTGGCTCCTGTGCCTGCTTGCAGGTGCTTTAATCCACTGAGCTATTTGGCCAGCCTTTCACATCAGCTTTTCCTAATCATCACATGTGAGTATAATCCTTCTCCACAGTCAATACCCCTATCTTTCCTTGTAACACTTTCTGAAATTCTTTCACTGTCTGTAGATGGTCTATGGACCAGAGTTCAAACTCTGAAAACAGCAGTTTTGCTCTCAACACTAGGACAATGTTCCACAGAGGCTCTCATTAGGTATTTTCTGAGTGAATTAATATTTTCTCTAATAACTTTTTAAACTTTTATCAACTTTTCACTATTGCTGTCTAGTCTATCTTAGACAAAATCATCCATGTAGGTCATGTTGGTGAAGTAGGTAATAGTTGAGCAGTCACATGTGACAATGACAAGGAGACAGTAAAAGGTTAAGTATGTGACATACATGTATGCGCGAGATATACAGAAAATGGAGCCATGTGCAGAATATGTAGCAAAGGCAGAAAAAATGACTTATAAACTATCATATTTTTTTTTTTTTTTTTTTGAGACAGGGTCTCACTGTGCAGTTCAGGCTGGCCTTGAGCTCACTTTTGTAGCCCAGGCTGGTCTCGAACTCGCACCGATCCTCCTGCCTCAGCCTTCCGAGTGCTGGGATTACAGGCGTGCGCCACCATGCCCGGCTATACACTATCATTTTATATAATCATGTGTTATGGTTTATGTCTAGTTGTCCCCCCAAAGCTTCATGTAGTCATTGAGTGGGGACTTCTATAGATTGAGACTTGACTGGTATTAAGTGATTTAGTATTGATGGGACTATTGGTCTGCATAGGGCTGGGACTATTGGTGTGGTCTAGGGTGGATATTGTGAGGCAAAGAGCCTGATAGGAATATACAGAGACAGAGAGACAGACTAAAGCTGTTACTGTTGCTCTGCTACCCTGTTTGGTTGGCTGCCTCTGTCACCATTTTGTTGCTGTTCTGCCACCATGAACTGGATGCTCTCTGCCCTGTTCCACTCAGCCTTGGGCCAGCCAAATATGAACTGAAACCTCCAGTAACTGTGAGCTAATAAACCTTTTCATCCTTCATTTTGGGTGTTGGGTATTTGTCCCAGTAATGAGTAAAAAGTAACTAAGACATCGTGTTATTCAAGGAAAAATTGGAATCTGCTGATGACAATGAAGTAAGACACAGACAAATGTATTCCTACATAAGCTTCCAGAGAAAGAATACAGTGGAGGAAAACATAAAGTCCCTTAGTGAATAAAAAAAAGGAAACAAAAATAAAACTGATGCATTTTCCAGCATTCAATTCCAGCTCTAAATCCAAGAAGTAATGATTCTCTTGAATCCAGATACTACACCTATTGCTGGATCTAAAGCAGTTTCCTCTCCTTAGTTTTGATCTACAGAAGCATCTGATCCACAGACTCACTCTATCCCTCTTTCACACCTGTTTACCTCAATTCTATATGCTATATTCTCCAGTCCTCAGATCTCACCAGACATTCTCTACTTTACTCTGACTTGCTCTCATTTTGTTCTAAAACCTTGAGCTCCATGTATTATGCACAGCCTTGTGACATGCAAACTTCTAAAATCAGACATCTCCCAGGGACACTAGGACTATGAACACCATGTACATTTCAATGGATATATCAAGTTTAATACATACAAAGGCCAAAGTCCTAGTTTAAACTTTTTCTGTACTTGTCAAAGAAATTTTACTCTTGTAACCTCTCTGGTTAGAATCGTTAGTGTCGTCCTTTACTCCTCATCCTTTCAAATCTCACTTCCAACCCATCACCAATCTCAACGATCACTTTTAATTGGTACAGTAAATCTAGTTCAAGCCTCTACGGTCCCTTGCTCCAGTCATGGCCACCACTTAGAAACTTCTAGTAGTTTTCTATCTCCTTACAAAAGGTGCCTGACTTCACTACCTCTACTCTTCCTCTTACCCCAGCTGTCCTAGCATTCTCATCATCTATCAACTTTAAGTTCTCTGCACTTCTGTGGTGTTCTTCCATCTGACACACTTTCATGAGTTGTCTACAACTGACTCCCTAACTTCTTTCTGGTCTTCTCTCAAATATCACCTTATTTAGGCTTATTACTCCATTCTAAACTGAAACTTCTCCAGCTTGTAATTAATCTGTAGTTAATTCTCTATCTTCCTTTTCTAAATTTGTCCTTTGTACCTATTTAACATCCTACAACTCCCCACACTTATTCCACAATGGCAGATTTTTGTTGCTTGAATAAAATGTTACCATTATTCAACAACAAATATTTATGGAGTAAATTAGTCTAGTTTCTCTTTCTCTGTAATGTAATAGAAGAATATGAAAAAAAACAAATAAGAAACAAATATGAAAAACAGCAGACGGCAGGCTAGATGGCTGGGTGTGCAGCGTGCTCAAACCCGAGAACAAGAGAGCGGAGCCTCCACATGTCCAAGGACCCCCGTTCACGCCATGGCATATTCCGAGTGCCTGTCGGCCCCCGGCTGCTGAGCCGCCTGCACCAGCTACTGGTGCACCTGAAAGGGACTCCTCCTGTTTGCCGAGATTATACTGTGCCTGGTGATTTTGATTTGCTTCAGTACCTCGACACCAGGGTATTCCTCTCTGTCAGTGATTGAGATGGTCCTTGCTGCTGTCTTCTTTGTCATCTATATGTGTGATCTGCATACCAAGATACTGTTCATCAACTGGCCCTGGAGTGATTTCTTCTGAACCCTTATAGCGGCGATCCTCTATCTGATCACCTCCATTTTTGTCCTCGTTGAGAGAGGAAACAGCTCCAAAATCACTGCAGGGGTACTGGGCCTAATTGCTACAGTGCTCTTTGGCTATGATGCCTACTTCACCTTCCCTCTTCGACAGCAAGGACATACAGCAGCCCCCACTGACCCTACAGATGGCCCAGTGTAGGTGAACTCGCATTTTTCTCTGCAATCTGCAAATAATTCCTCCACTGAGAAAACTCCTCCTCATGCCCACAACACTCTCAGCCCCTTATTAAGGTAAAAGTGCCTTTATTGGGAGAATTTTGTCTTCCAGCTTGCCAAGCAACTCTCCTGGGTGTGGTCACCTCTATGGGTGTGGCTAGGTCTCCCATCTTCAGCATCCCAAAGGAGACCTCAGTTTTCTGTGGACCCACACCCTTGCCTAAGCTACAGAAAGGAAAGGGAGTACATCTCACTTCAGAGTGCCAGCTCTACATAGTCACCCATGGAAAGTGACCTCCCCAGTGTGGAGAGTGGTTCTCTGGAGTGGAAAATAAATAATAAAAATATTGCTAAAATCTAAAAAAGAAAAACAAACGTTGCGGCCGGGCATGATGGCTCACGCCTGTAATCCCAGTGCTCAGGAGGTTGAGGCAGGAGGATTGGTGCAAGTTCGAGACCAGCCTGGGCTACAAAAGTGAGCTCAAGGCCAGCCTCAACTGCATAGCGAGACTCTGTCTCAAAAAGAAAAAAAAAAAAAGAAAAACAAATGTTGCCTAAGTACCTCAACACCACGTTCTGGCTGCATGCAGTGCCACATGTCTGTAATCCCAGCAACCTGGGTGGATGAGGCAGGAAGATAACCACTTTGGGGCCTACTTGGAAAATACAGGAAGACCGTGCCTCAAAATAAAATTTAACCAAGTGTTGGATGTATATATAGTTCAGTGTGGTTATCTGCCTAGCATGCAGAAGGCCTTGGGTTCAATCCTGAGCACCCTTCTCCTCAAAAGACCCTGAGGGGGCCCGGCGGGATGGCTCAGTGGTCTAAAGCGCCTGCTTGGGAAAGCTTGGGCGGCTACAAGGACCTCAATTCAATCCCCGGCACCACATGCTGTGCCAGCGCTGCCCTCAGGGCAGGCTGAGCCTGCCATAAAAATAAATAAACAAACAAACAAAAGTTCTGAAACAAGAAAAAATAAATAAATAAATAAATAATATTCTTAAAAAAAAAAAAAAAAAAAAGACACTGAGGTCCCTACAATGTAAAGGAAAAATAACATTTGAGTACCTACTATATGCTAGGCAATTGATGATTAAATATTATTTTAATTTCATATAATCATACAATATGTGAATTCTTTCCATGTCACAAAAAATTGAAGTTTGCTGAAATTATAGCTGCAATAAAAACAAGAGTGTATCTATCATATACTAGATCGCAACCACTGAAACCAGCCAAATCCATAGCACTGCCTTTTTTTGTTGTTGTTTCAGAACTTTTGTTTGTTTGTTTATTTATTTATTTTTATGGCTGGCTCAGCCTGCCCTGAGGGCAGGGCTGGCACAGCATGTGGTGCAGGGAATCGAACCGCAGTCCCTGCAGTCGCCTAAGCTTTCCTAAGCAGGCACTTTAGACTACTGAGCCATCCTGCTGAGCCTCACATGGCCTTTTTAAAACAGCAATATTCATTTATACAGTGGTGAGTATGTTCAAAAATCTTAATATGTACTGGTTTATTCAAGTAAATCTTTTAATCTATGGCAAAAGGTAGAGGGCTCAAGAAAGTATTCTTTAGCGAATCCCAGTATCAGTGCAATCACCTAATTTTTCAGTATTCATCTTCAACTGATCAAAGAAATTTTCAGAAGTTTCTTTATATTTTCTAAGTAGACTCTCATGCTTACGTCACAATGGCAGATTTTTGTTTGAATGAAATCTTAGTATTATTCCAGAACAAATATTTATGGAGTAAATTAGTCTCTCTCTCTCTCTGTAATGTAATAGAAGAATAAATACAAAGAGAAATTTTATTATGGCATCAAAATATCACAGGAATAAGACCCAGAAATTTCAAGCCTCTTGCAGAGGTTGCTTGCTAGGAATTCTACTTGTATTTGCCACCACAGGAAACAAAACTACAATCTTCCCAAGTTGTTTACCCAGTTTTTTGTAATGGCTGTGGTTCTCTGGCATCCATTAGTTTCAGACACACTAGTTACACAGGAAGCAATTGTTTTGTTGTTGTGGTTTTAAAAATGTATTCCGTAGAGGGTTTATAGGGTCTCATTCCATAGACCAGACTTGTAGTGATTCTATTTTCAGCCTCCCAAGCACTGGGATTACAGGTGCGTGCCACCACACCCATCTCATTACGCCCTGGAGGCAGGGCCAGCACAGCATGCTGGGGATTAAACCCTGTCACTGTGTGCTGCCTAAGCAGGTGCTTTAGTCTGCTGAGCTATCTGGCTGGCCAGTAATTGTTTTGAATACTGCCTAGAACCAGTCTCAGTTACTTAATTAGCACCCAGGAAAAGCTTTTAAGACAATTATAAAAACAAAAATAGAACTTGAGACATCCAATTCTATTTCACATATATACACTCTCACACATATGTAAAGAAATACCTGAAGAATGAATGGCTTTGCTCCTCTTCTGCATCACTTCCATCAACGCACCCACAATTCCTGAGGTGGGTGCAGGTGTTGGTGGTGTAGATTCTTGGCCATCAGACACCTTGGAAAAGAAAATTATGAAAACTCAGTTATGGACTGGAGATGCAGTTCAATGGTAGAGCACTTCTGAGCACATACATCATCTTGGGTTTAATTCCCAGTACCATACAGACACACAAAGAAATTTAAATATAAATCTTTAGCAAAGAGTTTCTCTTCCTAGAATGTCTAAATGTTTTAGAATCACTTATTTAAAAAAAAAAAAATACAGTAAAAAAACAAAAAAGAAAGCAAAGCAGGGCTCTCTTCAAGCCCAGAATATGATTAAGAAATAAATTACCTTTAAAGATGTTTCAAGAAGTATTTCCTTTCCTGCACAATGTCATTAATGCATACATACATACATACATAATACATTTCTGAAACAATGACTATCCTTACTCTTCTGTGAATAATACTTGCCCCAAGTAACCCCTTGAGTTACTTCTGTTCAACTCAACACAGACCATTACATGATAAAATTTAAAAAGTATTATCAGGGGCTATGAGTTCATAAGTCTAGGGTAATATTTAGATTTCTACACTTACTAGGTGGGGACCACATTAAGATATCGAAGAACAAGAGCAGAAATTCATGTTTTCCAAGAAAAACTGAGCTGTGTATATGTTGTTGTGTCTGTATCTTATATAAAGTTGTAATTAATATGTATATAGAACAATTCCAAAATAAACCTCCCTTCTCAAGCATATAATTTTTATTTCAGAATATTGAAAGGTTTTTAAAATACACTCATCTGATAAGTCAAATAACTATGTCCAGTAGAAATATATCTATCTAATCCACAGTATATTCAGAAAAAAACATATAATTTGGCAGTAATTTACTGTTTATGCACTCCATGGTAACAGTGATTATTCAGGGCAATATGGCTTAGTATTGTACATTTAGTATAGAAAGTATTTTTCTCTCTAAAAAGAAATGTAAAAGCCAATTCATGGGGAAATGGAGAGCTAGAATGGAAAGAAGTGAGAATAAATTATGCCCGGGGCATTTTAAATCTAGCCTATTCTATTTTTAAAAAGTTTCTAAGCTAAAAGCAATTTTTACATTTTTTGATAGTTGAAAGAAAAAAGGTATTTATAACCAGTGTAAATTATAAGTAACTCAAATTTCAGTTTACAACACAAAGTTCATACATCGTGCCCACTCATTTACTATGTGCTCTTGCTAAATAAACACTTCAGAGGTAGAAGGGCAGATGGGATTAGCTGTGACAAGTGTCCTATGATCTCTAAGCCTAAATATTTGCTACATGGTCCTTTATAGAAAAAAGTTTGCCAACTGCTGGAAGAGTAAAAGTATTAAATGACTATCTTGTCCGACTCAGAAAATCCAACGCTGCCATCGCGGCTATCAGAAGCACTACTTTCCTGCACAGACTGAGTCTGCTACTCTAAACTTTAGTATATCAACACTTTAAAATGACTCAGCTTTCATAGTTACTGATTTGGATTTACCGAGGTAACCCCAATTGGTCTTAAGTAGGATGGTTTTAAATTATTCACAGCTTAGTAAGAATTTTTTAAAATACATCATTTACTGCTCAGAGCAATGCATTACAAACATACTGTATAAGTCCATTTACATGAAGTTCTAGAATAGGCAAAACTAATCTATGAATCAAATAATGACTGTTTTGGACAGAACAAACTAGGAAGACACATAAGATAACTTTCTGTGGTGATGGGACTAATACATATATATATGTATTTTGATACCAGAAACTGAACTCAGGACCTTGCACTTGCAAGGCAGGTACTTGTTCCACTGAGGTATCTATCTCCCTGGCCTGACTATTCTGTATTTTGATATAAAAACATGGATTACTTAGCTATAGGCATTTATCTTCTGAACTAAAAAGTCACTGACTATATACAAAGATATTTAAAAGTCCATAGGATTAAAAAACATAAATAATAGGAAAGATAGGAGAATACATTTTTCAAAGATGTCTTATGAATTACTTCAAAATTTCATTGTACTAACTGATCTAAAATGAGAAGGTCTGATTACTTACAGATTTCAGTTGAATACCCTGTCTTATCTGGTCTAAAAGTGCATCCCTTCCAGAGCAGGACACTGGTCGGCTATTCTGTTCCACTTTTTTTAGCTGAGCGCCCTCTCTGATTTGATCTAAAAGAGCTGCTTTGCTTCCTGCAGGTGCTGGAACTTGATGGTCCCCATCAGATGGGAGGCCAGGGGGAGGTGGTGGCCCAGGTGGAGGCGGAGGTGGGGGCGGTGGTGGCGGTACTGCGGTCCCTGTTGTCACCGACAGAGGTGGAGGTGGTGGTGGGGGCCCTGAAGGTGCGGAGGAGGGAAGGGCTGGAGGTGGAGGAGGATACATCCTGTTTGGTGGCGGTGGTGGGATGACCACTCCTGGCCTGGAAGGTGGAGGTGGAGGTGCAGCAGTGGGAGCTCTTGAAGGCGGTGGGGGAGGTGCACCTCTTCCCCTGGCAGGCGGAGGGGGAGGGCCTGAGCTGTGTGGAGGAGGGGGAGGGGGAGGTGGCCCTCCTCGCGACGGTGGTGGAGGTGGTGGTGCTGAAATAAAAACAGGAAAAAAAAAAAAAAAAGTGAAGGCACCCTTTTTTGTCCCCATATACATCCTATTAATGAAGTAACATGCTAAAACAAAAACAACAAGAACAAAAAACAAAAACTAAGACCAAGCAAAAATGGCCTCATTTTTGCATTTTATTTACAAACATTAGCTGAACACTCATATGTTGCAATTCTATCTGGAAATAAAGACTAGCTTACAAATCACCTTTCTGTTGTTTCCTGAAAAATATCAACTATACCAATGGACTATAATGTCTGAGGTTCACTATCAGTGCTGAAGGCACGAGGAATGAACACATTTCAACTTTACATATCAACAGCAACAGAATAGAATTAAACGTTTTATTTCATAAGCATTACTTTACATTTTAGTAAAAATTAATGAGTATCATTCCTTTTTAAAGTATCAGATACATTTAGGTGTTTTAAAAATATGGAACAGGGCTGGCGAGATAGTGGACTAAGTGACTGCTTAGGTAAGTGCAGGTACCAGGTTGGACCCCCAGTAGCACATGCTTCGTGCTTCCCGCCCCTGGGAGGGCTGCGCTGACCTCCCAGACCAGGCGTGGTGGCGTATGCCTGTAATCTCAGCACTGGGGAGGCTGAAAACAGGAGGATTACTACAAGTCTGGGCTGCATAGTGAGAACCTGCACCTAATACATTAAAAAAAAAAAAAAAAAAAAAAAAGAATCAATAAATCTATTTCATCCTAAATCCAAATATAATGCTTTAAAAAAAATGTAATCCTTTATTATTTAATTTAAATGTCCTTCAAAAACATGATATTCTACTTTTCTAAAAGTGGTCAGCAATTATGAAAGTGGTATTCAGGTTGGCTACTCAATGGAAATGTTCGTTCATTCATTCATTCATTCATTCATTCATTCATTCATTCATTCATTTTAGTAGTCCCCCCTCTTTTTTTCTCTCCAAATGTATTTGGTTATTGTAGGGTCCTGGCCAGTCCTGCAATTGCCTAAGCTTGCCTATGCAAGCGCTTTAGTCCACTGAGCAATCTCACTGGCCCCTCAATAGAAATGTTAATTACTTATTTAGGAAATATGAACTGATTAATGACTGAGACTACAGAAAACACAAAATTAAACTAGTTATCATTATTCTGATAGTAATATTTACATTCTTATTCTACTTTTATGAAAATGTAACAGCAAAACACATCTAAAAGTACAGAAATATCACACTATATGAGAGAATATGAATAAAACCTTAAGTCTTTTGCATGTATTTCTGCAAACATATTTTGCCAGCAATACACAGATTCATGTAATAACTTATCACTTCTCCATTCAAAGAATGAGTGGAGGGGCCCAGTGGGATGGCTCAGTGGTCTAAAGCGCCTGCTTGGGAAAGCTTGGGTGGCTGTAGGGACCGCGGTTCGATCCCTGGCACCACATGCTGCACCAGCCCTGCCCTCGGGATGGGCTGAGCCGGCCATAAAAATGAGTGAATAAACAAACAAAGGTTCTGAAACAAGAAAAAAATAAAAATAAAAATAAATTCTCAAAGAATGAGTGGAAGAATTAACAAATTAGGAATTGATATATTTATTATCCCACAGCTATTTCTATTTATTGACACAGAATATAAGGAAATACTGAGGAATATTCTTACCAAACATATTTAAATAAAATACCTACCTTAATTACAAATAACAATAGCCTCAGATGCTCAGTAATAATACAATGATATCAAAGAAGAAAGGGACTAAAGTTCTATCTTTTCACTTCATTTGGGGCAATCATGGGGATCATGCTACTGAAAAATTACAGTCAAACATTAAAAAAAGGCTGAACAAATATTAAAAGAGACAAAACTCATATGAGGCTTGTGATGGGGATAAGTGATTTTCAAACTGTAAATCACAGACAGCTACAAGTACAAGTTGTCTTACACAAAGGAGATCATAGTGGTGATCCTGTGTCACTAGGCGTTAGCAGCTAAGGCTCACCTGGTCTTCTCACTGGACTTCAAGACTTAAAACTTGTAAGAAGCAGAGCTGTTTTCTAACATACTTTCAATTAAAGGGGGGAAACGGGAGAATGGCACATAATTATGTACATTTTATATAAGAGCATATCAGACTCTTCAAAAAGATATAAAATTTAATTTTAATCAGTTTTAAGTTTGTACTTTAAATTGCACTACTATTTACCTAAATTAGCATAGTTTATAATTCTCGTCTCTTATTCATAAAGAAAGGAACGTAAGTTATTTTACTATTTTATTATCTTACTATAAATTCTAATTAGATAGTACTGGGGCTGGGGAGATAGCTCCGCGGCACAAGTGCTTGCCTGGCAAGTGCAAGGTCATGAGTTAGAACCCTGGTCCCGCAAAGACAGACAGACAGACAGACAGACAGACAGAACTATAAAATTTTTATTAATTTCATATTTTAAAAGCCTGAATGTACTTGACCCTTTACTGTTATATGACCAGGATTATAAAGTAGTAAATAATTAAATATTTTTCATGGTTTCATCAAGTTTGAGTTAAAGCCCTTTTGAACCTGCAATGAAAAGTAATGATTGGTATACTTTAGAGTCCAAGTAATACCCATTAAAGTCAACACTAAATCACTGCTTGGAGAATGGAGAACCTTACTGTGTAATGCATAAACTATCAGCTGAATATCACTGGAGTGTAGCAAAATTTTATTATCTGTCTATCTATCTATCTATCTATCTATTTATTTATTTACTTGTATTTTAGGGAAGGGCCTACAAGGTGTTCAGGGTTTCATTACTAGATTGGACTCATAGTGATCACCTGTTTACAGCCTCCCAAGAGCTGGGGTTGTGGATGAGCACCCCCATGCCCACTCTCCACTGCCGCTCAGCTCACCCTGGGAGCAGGGCTGGCATGACAACCCCAGGGATTGAATCCTGGGCCACTGTGCCTGCTTGTAGGTGCTTTAATCAGCTGAGCTATTTAGCTGGCCCAAGATTTTATTATCTTGAGGAGTAAAGTCAAATATTTATGTATTTTTTTAAAACACCAATTAGCAACTTGGTCTGTATTATATCCACATACAAAGGAAACGATGAAAGAGAAAAATACACTATATCCTGTGTAAAAATATTTAAGAAATGAGGCACAGAAGGACAGATAACACGCTGGTGAGATTTATATGCCTACATGAACCAAACCCTACATACCACTCAGAGTAACTCTGATGGAAATATTCAAGACTTCCACCACAAACACCAGGCGATGACAAAAGAATTGGCATTTAAAACAAAGAGAAGGCAAGCAAACACACAAAAAGGAAATCGTAAAATAAAAATTATAACAGGGCCGGCCAGATAGCTCAGCAGATTAAGGCATCTACCTAGGCAGGCTCAGGGACCAGGGTTAAATCCTCGGCCTGCTGTGTGCCAGCCCCACTCCCTGGGCACACTGAGACAGTGTAAGAGACTGGGCGTGGGGTTACGCCTGTAATCCCAATGCTTGGGAGGCTAAAAACAGGAGGAACACTAAAAGTTCGATCTGTATAGTGAGGCCCTGCAGATCCTCTACCAAATACATAAAAAAAAAAAAGAAATAAAAATTACAACAAATAAGAGCTACTCTATCAAATCTAAACTTACGACTTTAAAAAAAAAAAAAAAAAAGGCTAATGGCACCCTACAAAGAAACACTGATAAAATTAAAAATAATCACTTCAGATCAATAGTAAGAATACTAGTAGACAATTCTCTGGTATGCATAGAAGCAGGAAGAAGAAATTACAAAATAATCTGTTTAAAATAAAAACAGAAGCTTGAGATATAGCTCAGTGGCAGAGCACCTGCCTACCAAGAATGCCCATAGCGTAAGCACCAAACAACAAGAAGTGGTATAAGGAATTCAGAAAACATTTAAGAACTGATCTCTGGGGCCCAGCGGGATGGCTCAGTGGTCTAAAGCGCCTGCTTGGGAAAGCTTGGGCGGCTTCAGGGACTGCAGTTCGATCCCCGGCACCACATGCTGCGCCAGTCCTGCCCTTGGGGCAGGCTGAGCCGGCCACAAAAATGAGTGAATAAACAAAGGCTCTGAAACAAGGGAAAAAAATAAATAAATAAATAAATAATTCTAAAAAAAGAAAAAAAAAGAACTGATTTCATGAACTCTCAGCAAGGTAAGAGAGGAAAATTTTACCACAAATTTTAATTTATGGAAATACTGCCAATTTCCTAAGTATTTTAAAGCTATGTTTAGGTTTAGTTATTCTCCCTAATTTGTTAACATAAAAATATAAATGTATTTTATTCAGGCCAGTAACTACTTAGTAGTAATAAAAACAACAATCTGGGCCAAGAGGGTTTTTTTCTTTTTCTTTTTTTTTTTCTTGGTACCAGCAATTGAACTCATGACCTCACACTCGGCAGGCAGGCACTGTGTCATTAAGCTTTATCAGAAGGTACTTTTAATATATAGAACTTCAATGAGGACAAAATAGGAGCTCTGACTCGCACAGAAATAAACTTTTTTAAAAGCATGTATATGTCCAGAATATTAGTTTGAGTATATAAGGCAGAAAATGACACTGGTGACATATTTGCAAGTAGAACATATAAGTTCTCACTCCTCTGCCAGTCAACACAGCACAACATGCACAAGTCAGCACTGGGTCAAATCATACCCCACATACGTACCACTCCACTGTGGTGGACCTACAGAAGAGATTACTATTATCAGTTAATGGACTGCAAACAATTACACAGAGAGAGAGACACGTGGAAACTCCAAGTCTATTTGCTTTCATAAACTTCATCACATGACTTTACCAAGTGACTACCAAGCTGTGAGATTTGATTCAGTCAGTTTTACTTAGGACATTTTCAACAGGACTTCATTAACCTCTCCCTTTTAGGTTTGTGCTAAATACTGAGTCCCATTATACACCCTAGGGATACAAGATTTTAACAAATTATCAGTTTGCCTTCTGACTCTTTCTCCAAAAAGTGTTCCACATTAAAATCACTCTTTGGTGTGAATGATGAGGTTCTCCACCTAAAGTTAGGTTCTTTAACCTAATACATAATTTTTATACCTTATAACTTTGCTCTCAAAGCACATTTTTTAATGATTGTGACTTTGTTAAGGTAATTTAATTAAGACCATGCCAAATTTGTTTTTAAATAATGTACAATAAAAAGTAGTGATCACACACACACACACACACACACACACATTAAAGTCCAATCCAGATAATAAAATATACCTTCCACTACAGGCATTCAGGTGAAAGGGCACCATCAGGGCTGATTCACTAAAGTCAAGAATAATTTTTAACATAATTCAAATAGAGGAACACCACAAGCATCACGATGGTGTATGGCGGAGGGGGGTGACATGAGTGGAAAAAAGGCTTTGAGGACAACATGAGGGATTTCAACATCACCCATACCTACAAACCGGGACTAACCCTGAACACTGAGAACAACCATAAAGCTGTGCCCATACGGTTTCTTTAAATTCAAATGATTTGAAAATATAATTTGTTTGCAAGTAAGTTATTTATCATGCTAGCTTCAGTGGAACTAGCACTATTTCCACAACAGTAATGTTATTTTAATATAAATTCAAAAACTGTATGAATCCCCAGTCCTGCCAAAAAAAAACAAACAAAAAAACTGTATTCATTGTTATAAAGTTATTAAATTTGTGTATAAAATTTTATACATAGTACTTCCACTGTAAACTAAGATTTACGAGGGAAAAATACTGTATCTTTACATCTAAATATCCTGAGAGGAGTAGTAGTATAGTAATGTTTATTGAACATATCAAAGAATGAATCAATATATCAAAGATTGAATAAACACTGTTATGGTTTATGTCTAGTTGTCCCCACAAAGTCTCATGTAGCCATTGGGCAGGGACTTCTAGAGTTTGAGATTTGATCCATGATCTCTGGGATTATGGGTTTTAGTATTGATGGGATTATGGGTGCAACCTAAGGCGGAGGCTAAGGCAGAGAGCCTCAATGTAATATAAAGAGAGAGAGACAGACTCGAGCTGTAGCTGTTGCTCTCTGCTGCCCTGTTTGGTTGGCTGCCTCTGCCACCATTTTGTTGCTGTTCCACCACCATGAACTGGATGCTCTCTACCCTGTTCCACTCAGCCTTGGGGCAGCTGAATATGGACTGAAATCTCCACGAACTGTGAGCTAAATAAACCTTTCCTTCCTTCATTTTGAGTGTTGGGTATTTGTCCCAGCAACAAGTAAAAAAGTGACTAAGACAAACACCAACAATAACAAAAACAAAAATAAGTTAAAAAATAACTTAAAAGATAAAATATTCGGGGGCCCGGCAGGATGGCTCAGTGGTCTAAAGCACCTGTTTAGGAAAGCTTAGGCGGCTGCAGGGACTGCAGTTAAATCCCCAGCACCACATGCTGCACCAGCCCTGCCCTCAGGGAAGGCTGAGCCGGCCATAAAAATAAATAAACAAACAAAAGTTCTGAAACAAGGAAAAAAAAAAAAAAAGATGAAATATTGCATTTTTTATGACAACTGTTAAGATACCACTAAAATAGGCAGTGTTTTAATTATATAGCTAAAGTTGCAAGGCATGCTGTCAAGAACCCAATGAAAATTTTATACTTTGTAAAAAACAATTTATATTTAAAAATTAACAGAAATATTAAATTATTTATATTCTGAAAATCCTTACTTTATTCTTCAGTGACCATATTTAAGTTTCTAATCAGAATTACAACATAAACCACTGTAACAGTATGGTGGCTTCTAAAATTAAAGTATTTAGATAATTGTAATCTTTTACTCTAAAACAGAATAGCTGGAAGATTTTATACGAATTTTTATGAATTTAATATCAAATTTTTATAATAATAAAAGCAGTACATGCAACCTTTCAATTTATTCTAAAACAACATAAGCAATATGACAAGACAATTTTTTTTTTTTTTTTGTCTTTTTGAGACAGGGTCTCGCTGTGCAGTTGAGGCTGGCCTTGAGCTCACTCTTGTAGCCCAGGCTGGTCTTGAACTCGCACCAACCCTCCTGCCTCAGCCTCCCGAGTGCGGGGATTATAGGCGTGAGTCACCACGACCGGCTAGGTAAGACAAATTTAAAAATTCTGCTCAAAGAAGGTTCACAGAATGTATAGGGCTGTCTGTCATAAAACTAATTTTAAGAAATTTAGAAGGAAAAAAGAGTCACCCAGGTACTTAAGTAGTTACCTTGCCTTCGTAGTTCATTTTTAACAGCTTCCACACCTCCTGTTTTTTCAATGAAATCATATATAACTTTTGATGTTTCTCTATCTTTAAGTTGTGCCTCTGAGATGCCACACATATCAAAAAGATTCTTCAGTTCTGGATCCAAATTATTCAGCTACAACAAACAAAATAACGGTTAATTATTTATTTAATTCTTTAAAAAATAAGCATGATAAAATAACACTTATCTGAGTGCTTATGAAATTATTCTAAGCTTATAAACTTTTAAAAGATTACATTATTGAAATAACTGAATTTTCTTAACCACTTAGCAGTTTACCCTGAGCATCACTAGGACAGAACTACTGATTATCTATGTGCTGCAAGGGCAGCTATTATTTCAACCAGTTGATTCTTGTATTAATAAATTTGATAAAATTCTTGTGTTTATATTTCCTGCTATATTACTTCTTTAAAGGGAAAAGACCAACAAAAACAAACAGAATTTCAAACCAAGATAGGAAATTAATGATGATTACTAGACTGCACAGTTATTTTATTCATCTTTTTACTGTGTATTCAAAAATCGTATATCCTAAGATTTATTAAAGTCATTTTTTTTGCTGGCCAGCCCTGCCCCTGGGCATACTGAGCCACAGAGTCTGGGCATGCTGGTGCACATCTTTAGTCCTAGTGCTGAGGAGGCTGAAAACTGGAGGATCCCTATGAGTCCAAGCTGCATAGTGAGACCCTATACCAAATACATAAAAAATTTAAAACAAAACAAAACAAAAAATCACTTTTAATATCCTATTGCTCTCAGCCAGGCATGGTGGCTCACGCCTGTAATCCCAGCACTCGGGAGGCTGAGGCAGGAGGATTGGTGCGAGCTCGAGACCAGCCTGGGCTACAAAAGTGAGCTCAAGGCCAGCCTGAACTGCATAGCAACACCCTGTCTCAAAAAAGACAAAAAAAAAAAAAAAAAAAAAATTCTATTGCTCTCATTTAATGGATTATTGTGAACAATTTTTAAGTGAAAGGAAAAAGATGGTATATACTATACCATTCATTGAAATGACATAATTATTGCTTCACCTTTAAAAAAAATGGTGTATCTCATTTAGATTTCTCCTAACCCATCCTTGACTCAGATACCTCCAGTGTTTCTATTCTATCTTGTCCTGGATTTAGGTGCAATTATGCATAAATGCACAAAAAAGTAAATCAATCTGAAAATCTACAGGCAAGGAACTTCTTTCATCCAATTTCCTAGGTACAGTGTCAACACAAAAGAGGTGCTCCATAGGTCTGTAGAGTTATCATCATAGTTATTTAACCAAAAGATCTATGGATGCCAATCATAAATAATTTCTCTTTAAAATACTTTACAAAACTTAGGTAGATATATCCAGCCAAAATTATCAATTAGTAGAAATAGCTCCTCTTGGCTTTCCAATCATGAGATTTTGTTTATTGAGTAAATAAAGTCAAAGAGCACAAAACAATTTGTCCAAAAACTTAGCAATGACAGAGCAATCCTATATTTTCAAACCTTAGTGCTATACTCACATAAATACAAGCACATTCAAATAAGCTGAAGAATTCAGAAAGTAAGATTCAAAGAAAAGAAAGCAGAAGAAGGATGGACAGGCAAGAGAGAACAAGACAGCTTATAATAAGCCCCATATTTTGAGTACTAATAAAAATGGCTTCAAAAGATACTTACATCAAAGCCTGTATTTGGATCCCACCCAACATGTCCAATGTGTCTAAAGTAGAAAATAAAATAAAAAAAAGAAAAAAAGAAAAGTAAAATGTAGAAAGTGTATTTAAACCATATTACGTATGAAATCCAATCTATCCTTGAATTTTGAATTAATGAATATGTAGTTCTCATAGGGATAACCACATTTCGGGAAAAACTATATACAAGAAGTTAAGAGAACTGAATTCCAGCTCTGGCTTTCCTGTTATTTGAAAAAGTTTTCAGCAATATCACTGAGCATCAATTTCTTTAACCATTTAATTAATCTAAGATTACAACTGCTATAATTGATACACAGGGAAAGCTAATGAAATCTTTATGTAAAATGTTTAAATATATCAATATCAAAGGCTTTCTTCTTGGCTTCTTGGCAATATTTACAGGCATGTCGAAGTATAATTTATAATCTTTTTTTTTTTTTTTTTAAACTTTATTTATGTTATGGCCAGCTCAACTTGCCCTGGGGATAGGGCTGGTGCAGCATGTGATGCCAGGGATGGAACCGTGGTCCTTGCAGTTACCTAAGCTTGCCTAAGCAGGCGCTTTAGACCACTGAGCTATCTCGCTAGCCCCTCTAAGTATAATTTATAGATCAACATGAGAAAACATTTTCATGTTTAACAACGGAATGCAGAACTTTCCTAGTTAAAAAAAAAAAAGCTAGTGTTATCTATGGAATGATTATCAAAATAAAATCTCGAACAAAATCTACAGCTTTTGAAAAGGACAATATAAGCATCCTTTCCAAATGAAAACATGGTTCTGAAAGTAAAAAAATCAAGAGCAGCTGTGAACATATTGAAGTATAGATTAGAAAAGAACTGTCTTACTGGAAATTGCTTGGTGTTCCGATATCTGCCTTGGTTAATCTCTTCTTCTTAGCTTTTCCTTTCTTCTTTTCTTTGGTATGGGAGAGATTGTTGACTTGTGGACCATAAAACCTATTTGTTGTGATTTCTGGATTTTTTATGTCTACTGTAGCCATGGGCAGATTAGGACCTACAAATAAAACGACATTATATGAAGAAGATAGCCGGGTGTGGTGGCGCACAGCTTTAATCCCAGCACTCAGGAGGCTGAGGCAGGCGGATCGGTGCAAGTTCGAGACCAACCTGGGCTACAAAAGTGAGCTCAAGGTGAGCCTGAACTGCATAACGAGACCCTGTCTCAAAAAAGACAAAAATAAATAAATAAATAAAATATATGAAGAGGATGTAATTTTAAAAAATTATTATACACACTTTGAAATCATCTTTTTTAAAAGTACAATCACTTCATTAGCATAAATTAAAATTAAGTCTGCATATTGATATTCTGTAACAAATAAAGCACTGGCTACATTCCTAAAGCCCATAATACTTAAAATCTTACCAAAGATAAATTATTTTAAATTACATTTGCATTTTATAAATTTAAAACTCATAAAGAATATGACTTTGGCAGAAATGATCCAATCTTTTCCTAAATGCTGACTATAATTTCCTCATACCCAACACACTCCTCATTGGTAAATAGTATTTATATAACATAACAATTAAAATAAAGACAAGGAAGGAAATATCTACCTTGTTTTAAATTTAATAAAGAAATCCAGTCATATCTCTTTAATTTAAAATTTGTTAGCCTATGAGGGAGAAATAGTACTTCTAAAATTATTACATTTTTTCCCAAAGCTGTCATATTTAAGTGTACTAATATATCTCTCACAGTAAACATTTATGCATACATGTGTACACAACATACACCCTTGGATTATAAGAAGTATACAGGACAAAACTTAAATGGAAAATATTCTTTTTCTATGTAATATTTAGTACAGGGTCTACAGGATCTCACTCCACAACTCTGACTCCTACTGATACTCCTGTTTTCAGCCTCCCAAGTACTGAGTTATAGACACATGCCACCATGCCCAGCCTCAGTCACTGTCTCAGTGTGCTTCAGGGGTGGGGCCAGCAAGAACCACATCTCTACATTTGCCTAAGCAAGTACTCCCACCCCCGCTTTTGGGAAATACTCTTAAAGTACACAGCTTCCACAAGGTTCAATGGTAAAAATATCTCAGGTACTTTTCGATATGATAAGTAACATCTTCAAGGAGTCCCTAAATAATATAGCAAGAAACTTGCAACACCTGTTCCTTAAAGATTTCATCTTAACTGTTTATTTTTTTTTGGAGGGGGGGGTTCCATTTTAATAAATGTTCTCTGCCCAGCTTCCTCTGAGAGGATTGTATTGACAACTTTCAAAATGTATAAACAATCACCATTTGTAGAAAAGGAGTTAAGACAACAAACGAGATTACTATCCAAAAGCACCTGATTGCAAGGGTGGACCTTAGCTGGCTGTGGACACTGAGAACTGGAGATAAGGTAGGTCACTGTGCCTAAATTTGTACTAACAAAGTGACATATGCTGAACACCTGTTCTCCCTCAGGGAGTGTGAATCATGTATGCGTTAGGCAGTAGTATCTGTATGATTATCCTGCATTAAAACTCCTAGACATCAAGTCTGTAACTTTTTGAGTGTCTCTGTTAAGTAGTATTTCACATATAGTCACAATCTATTACTGGAGGAATGACTATGATTCCACTGATAAAGACTTAGAATCTTGTGTATGTTTCTACAGACTTCTTCCCATATATTGTTCCATTTGTTGATTTTGTAATAAATACATGTAATAAGTACACCTACTTGTAGACTCCTGTGAATTTAAATACATCACCAACAGTGGACCTGACCCCAGCACCATCACAGAATAACTTATATATAAAAGCAGTCTACTTATGTTGACCTAACTAATAATGAAGTTGGGTACACTTAAGTTCAACAGCTTAAATTAACAATTTGATTGGCATTCTTGTAAGTCTGATATATATGGTTTGGAAGCAAAAGTAACTCAGCTGTCTCTGAAGTTCAAAAGTGAAGAGGACAGAAACAAAATATATGAGAGCTGGCCAGATAACTCAGTGGACTAAAGCACCTGCTTAGGTAAAGTGCAGGGAATGGGACTCAATCCTCAAGAGTGCTGTGCAGGCCCCAACCCCAAGGCGGTGAGATGGCAATTGAGACTGGGAATGGGGGTGCACACCTGTAATCCCAGCACTTGGGAGGATAACAACAGTTCAATCTGTGTAGTGAGACACTGTACTAAATACATTAAAAAAAAAAAAAGAAACAAAATGTACAGAATAAATAACAATGTCTAATGCATAAGATGATCACACTGTTTTTCCTTCTACCTCTAAAATCAGCAATGAGGGGCCCAGCAGGATGGCTCAGTGGTCTCTAAAGTGCCTACTTAGGAAAGCTTGGGCGGCTGCAGGGACCGCAGTTCAATCCCCGGCACCATATGCTGTGCCAGCCCTGCCCTCAGGGCAGGCTGAGCCGGCCATAAAAATAAATACACAAACAAACAAAAGTTCTGAAATAAGAAAATAAATAAATAAATAAAATCAGTAATGAATACATTGTTATGAATCTGGAAGGAAACTAAAAAATATGGAATGATTTCTCTAGAGGTCTTTTAAATAAAATAATAAATGATTTAAATAAGTTCTAGAGACTAATTGTCTCAAAAGTGACATGCTAAAAATGTTAACTTGCATAAAGCACATTTTAAAAATGGTAAAGATTTTATAATATACTCATGTCATTGCTAATAAAGTGTCATTTAGCTACTCCATTTATGGTATCACATTCACTCTAAGAACAGCTATTAGATAATATAAAATGGCAGGGGCTATTCCTCCTTTCATTCAAAAGATATTCAAATGATAAATTATCTCATTATTTTTAAGGACAACTGTCAAGGGTAAAAGTTTATCTTTTGAACAGCAGACATTTCTAGTCAATTTTAAATCTAAGAAAACAAACCCAAGTCTCTCTTAAATTCCATAAAAAGCAGCAAACCATCACCAACATAAGATAATTGAGAAATAAGCAGCCCAGAGGCCTCTAATGTCAGTCAAGAAATGAGAACAAATCACTGGAAAGTATCTAAGCTGAATGTGAGACTGAACAAAAAATAAGTTAAGAGCAAGTGAGGAACGTATTAGTTTGCATTTTAGGAATTTATGGGACTTCAAATAGAGTGTCTTTTGGGCTGGGGAGATAGCTCCATAGAATAAGCGCCTGCCTGGAGAGTGCAGGGTTCTGAGTTCAATCCCCAGCACTGCAATAAACAAACAAACAAACAAATAAATAAAGTAATTTTTAAAAAATAACAAAACCCCTCTGCAAAAAAACCCAAATACAGTGCTTTTTTAATAGTTACAACTTGAAAGGGTATGCTAAACTGATAATCTAAAAGATCTGAAACAAAGCCCACAATGATCAATTACAAATTCCACAAACCATGCAAATCACTTGTCCCAGGGGAGGTGGAACACCCACACCCACAATAATCAATTACAAATTCCAGAGCTGCCCCATGACTGCATGAGGCTTTGGGGGACACCTATGAACAAACCATAACATGGTTAAGGCACCCACTGCCACCTAGGGGTGGCACAAGAAATGTAAGACAATGGAATAAAACAAGACAAATAGCTTGACTGCAACACTAGACTAATAATTATTCAATTATTATGTACAAGACATATTTATACATATACAATAAAAAGCACAAAACTACTGGACATATCTGTTATATAATTTTGTCTTTAATATTAAATTAAAAAGTCTGCAACCACTATATCAAAGAGTTAAAATTAAAGATTTAAAACCAAGAGGACCCTGAGAAAAAAAAGACTGTACTTCATAAGTGACTCTCTTAGGAGGGATAATAAAATCATGAGATACCATTTTTACATAAAGTACTTTTGATTTCTATTGTAAACAAACTTCAATGCTCTATATGATTTATATAATCATAGTAATCTACACACTGCAAACTTGTGTTACTTTCTCCAAAGTTTTTGTATGACCACCACTAGGATACCCTCCCTTCTGTTACTCAACATATGATCAACAAATGCTAAATAATTTAATAAATTTAAAAAGAGGTGATCATGCTCTGCATACCATTAAGAAAAAACTATTTTAACACTGCACTCAAAGTTCACAAATGAAAGATGTAACATTACTCTTCTGTCTGTGCTTCTACTACACACCAGCTGCTTATCTTGAGAAATATTATTTACTCTAATTCTCAGTTTTTCCCTCAAAACCATTTTGGCATAGTAATTAAAGGGCCAGGCTCCAGAGTCAAGTCATTTGAGGCAGGATCCTGCTCCGAAACATAGGTTATGTGACTGTTATAGTTTGTATCTAGGTGTCCTCCCAAAGCCTCATAAGGTCACAGGTGAGGGTTTTTCAGAGGCAGCTAGATCTAAACAGTGTGTGATTACTAAATTAGTCCCCTGATCAGTTTTGAATAGCCTTGACTACGGGAAGGTCCACCCTGAGGGAGAGTACCACCCATCAGGGGTGTATATCCTGAAAAAACTACAAGAGACAGCAAGAGGACTTGCTGTTTGTCCCTTGTCACTTGCTACTGAGCTGTTGGCTACCTTCGTCCTCTCCTGATTTGCCATGGACTATTTCTCCCCTGAGATGCCCCTCTGCTAGGCTATCCTATTTTGAAATCAACCAACTATGAACTAAAACTTCTACAAACTGTGAGCTACAATAAATCTTTTTTTTTGTTTAACTCTGGATGTCAATTATTTTGTCTCAGGAATGACAAAAAGTAAGACAGTGACCTTGAGCAAATCACTTATCTGTGTCTGTTTCTGCTCTGATGGGAAGGTCTGAGATGCTATATATGTATATAAAAAGCCATGTTCTTGATTATAATGAAAATTACTAGAACAATGGTCCTTCCCTTCATTAGGTTGGGACACCCACTAAATGTGATTAAAGCTATAGATCTTCTCTCCAGAAAAAACAGGATGTAGACAAGGACAAAATTTAGTACATGATCTGTGGGAGGGTTTACAGCATCTAGGATGAGAATGTCTGCCTTAGAGATCTGGGAATTTACCTCTTATATTTCTGATAGCCAATTCTAAAACAGCTGAATTCATCATACTTGAAATGTTCACTATCAAGCTAATGAAAAATGCAGCTGTAAGTTCTAAACACACATAAGCACTTAAGCTTCATATAACAAGCATGAAGGTTTTGTTTGTTTGTTTGTTTGTTTTGTCTTTTTGAGACAGGGTCTAGTTATGCAGTTCAGGCTGGCCTTGAGCTCACTTTTGTAGTCCAGGCTGGTCTCAAACTTGCACCGATCCTCCTGCCTCAGCCTCCGGAGTGCTGGGATTACAGGCGTGCGCCACCACACCTGGCTTAGCACGAAGTATTCTGAAATGACATATATCTTAAAGTAATGAATAAATGTGCTAGGGCTGGGAGATAGCTCAGTGCAATAAGTGTTTGCCTGGCAAGCACAAGGTTCTGAGTTTGATCTCTGGTACCTAATTAATTAATTCTAGACTAAACATGAATAAATGTGCTATATTAAGTTTAATGTCTATGTAAGATTCTGAGACAACAACAGTTTCTAAACTTCGGCAATTTTTTTAAACAATTAAGTACTTCACCTTATGTATTCTTCCTTCATGTTAGAACCACAACATAAACAACAATTTAAAAAACTGTTTTCAAAGTCTTATCTGTCATTCCTAAATTAAAATAAGAACACTAAATTTTAGTATTTTATCGAAGGCACAAAGTATTACTATATGGAACACATTTCTGTAAAAATTAAACTGTAACCTAAAACCTTTTTAGTCAATAATTATAAAAGGACTTACCATTTGGGGGATCTCGTCTTTTTTCTGTTAGGAAATAAATTGGGTATCATTAGACTTACACATTGATATCACCAGTAAAAAGCTAATTCACTTAACCTCTCATATTCTTAAAACAATTTACAGGTTAAGAAGCAAAGTTTTTCTGAAGAATGGATACCTAAACGATGTGAGGAAGGGAACAATAATATATTCAGAGGTCTAAAAAAGTGAGCATGAGAGAACCTATAAACATTAAATGTCATAAACATGATCTAAAAACTAATAAGGAAAATGTGGACAGTGGATTTAGAGACAGTGGGTGGGATGAGTAAAAGGAATAAAAAGAATCAAGACATGTTATGTACATGTACCTAGCCCCTAAACTTCATGTACAGCAAACATGTACTAGAAGAGAAAAAGAACCAAATGATTTTTGCTCATGACATTGTCTTTACACATACATTATTCATACTAGAAATGTCATGTCACTGCTAGAAATGGTCATACACTTTGGATAGTCTTTCCTAATCCTTTCTACTTATCTAACTTAACTACTAAATGTCACTGCTAATACTAGAAATGTCAAAATAGAGGAAAAAAGGCTGGACTGGAGCGCAAGGAGACAGGTAAGGAAG
This sequence comes from Myocastor coypus, assembly GCA_004027025.1. Lineage (NCBI taxonomy): Eukaryota > Metazoa > Chordata > Mammalia > Rodentia > Myocastoridae > Myocastor > Myocastor coypus. The sequence goes on along the minus strand of PVJA010017823.1, from coordinate 3,340 downwards.
GCCAGGACTGGATCATCTAGGGTTGTGCAGTCCAGAGTTAAGGACTACAGATTTTACTCTCAGTATGACAAAAAGCTCTTCTAGGACTGTCAATAGGGAAGTGACATGATCTCATCTGTGTGTAAATGGCTACTGCACAGGAGAATAGTGTGGTGCACAGAGCCCGGCCAGGAAACTCGAGTGTTAGGACAGAAGACCCATGGGTAGCCTGGATTCACGGCATGGCTAAAAAGGTGGCTTGCTGGCTCACATTTACTGCTTTTGAAGAACAAGCCAATCGCTGAATTATGCGGGAACACAGAGAACTTCAGGGATGAGATGGGGAAATCCCTTTTACCAAGACAGGAAAACACAGCAGCAAAGGTCAGAGAAGGATTGGGGGCTAGGGCCAGAGCTAGGATGGGCTGGGACAGAGATCCAGGTTTCTGATGTGCAGATGCATTATGTCTGAGTAGGTGTTCTGATAGCCATTTTGGAACACACCCTGAAGTGAGGGGTGTGGTCAATAATGTAATTAAACTATAGGATTCATTCGCATATACATGGTTTTTCAAATCCACAGTATTAGAAGCAAATACAAACAAAATGAGAATAACTAGAGAACTCTAAACACTAAGACAGGTCACAAAATTAAAAACTGCAAATAATCCAAGATTGTGTGTGTGTATGTGTGTGTGGTACGACCTTCTTGGGCAGCTATATTCTGACCCTTCTTTTATTTTTATTTTTTTTAAAGACATGGTTTAGTTAAATTGCTAATTTCCTAGGCTGGCCTTAAACTTACAGTCTCCCTATACCAGCTTCCTAAACTGCTGGGCCTATAAGCATATATCACCACATCCAACTAAAAGCCAGGAATTTTATCAATTCTCTGCATGTACAGTCATATATCAGATTTGTAAACTGCAAGACATTACTTGATTTTAGAAATTTCAAGAGATTAAGGATTTTTTAAAAAGTTATTTTTTACATCCTTTAATGAAACATTTTCTAAGTTTTAAGAAGTACCCATAATTATTTGATGAAATAATTATTTATAAATAATCACAAATCAAAGTCAATAGGATGTAGTTGGTGGACAAGTTAAAAGTCCCAGCAATGTGACATATGGAAATATTATTCCATTTGGTGACTTGATAGAGTAACTTCCAGAAACATTTAAAGTTAGCAACTACTCTCTGTTTCAATGACTGTCAATTCCCAGTTTCTAAGGCAATGTTTTCTCTGAATATAAAAGGATGAATTTCTTAAGCTAGTGGATGGCACTATGAAGTATAGAAATATACTAAAATAAAGATAAAAACTCACAATGTAAGCTCTAAGGAATTCTTACACTAACTTAAGAATCATTCATGTGACAACAGGAGAGTAATGACTGAAAAAAAAAAAAGCAGGAACTAAAAGTACAGTGTTTAATCAAATTCAGAAGTGTTTTGGTACCATAATACTAGCCATACATATTTAAAGTTGAAACCTAAACACTGTATTTTGAAAACCACAAAATACTTATAGTAGATTTAGAGTACAGTTTTCAGGATGATATACCACAGGGCACTGGGTTTAGTTTGATAAATGAAGAGAAAGCATAAGGAGAACAAGACAGCTGCCAAAGTTTCACAGCTAAAAGTGGGAATAACCTCTGTTCCCCACAAGATGGACCCATGGACCTCAATTACTAAAGAAATGAAAAGAGAGTTTGACTCAGCATACAGGGCTATAAATAAGTGATGATTAAGCAATCTCTTTGATGTTATGATCCTTTTACTACCCTGGCAAAGACCTTTAACTTATCTACCAATTTCAAAGCCAATTATTTCTATTTATTTATTTTTGTTCTGGCTTTTTTGCAGGACTAGGGTTCAAACTCATGACCTTGCACTTGCCAGGCAGGTACTTGTGCCTTGGAGCTATCTTCCCAGCCCCCTTTTTATTTATTTTTTTTTAATTATTTCTATTTTAAAAGGCATTTTTATTCTTTTTCACATGTAAACAAAGTATATTAAAAATGGTTTAGGGGCTGGGGAGATAGCTCCGAGGCACAAGTGCCTGCTGGACAAGTGCAAGGTCGTGAGTTTGAACCCTGGTCTCACAAAAAAAAAAAAGGTTTATTTTGACTGAGGAGTCCCACAAAGCCCTGGGCCTCATATACCACAGCATTACACTGAAGTGGGTATTGAATCACAAATATCCCAAGGGTGAAGTTGTAATAGTAAGCATCAAATCCTTTCCTAGCAAGGAATCAAACTGTAAATACTTCTGACACCAAAGCAACAGATCCCTAATTTTCCTAGTTACTTATTGTAAGTAGAATATAATAAGATGGCAATAGTGAAGCAACAAGTTGGTCTACTTTGTTTTTTATTTTTTACTTTTTTTGTCACCTACCTCTCAGGATTTACTCTAGAACTCAATAAAGACATATAAATTAGAATACATGCTTTTACATATTTTGCAGGTTCAGTCTTCCTTATCTTGACATAAACTCTATTATTATAGACTGCATACAATTATCTTCAAACTAGAGTACTATGTACTCCAGGAAGTACAGAAACACATCAGAGTATAGTATATGCCTAGTTTTGCAGGATGTTTGCCAGTCTTCATTTCCAAATACTACCCCTCATGAAACTAATCTACTTAAGATATGACTTTGGATAGTCTTTCCTAATCCTTTTCTACTTTAACAAAGCTTGATACATCTGTCAAATAAATGGTCCTATACCAATTAACCTAAAGCTCTACACTGTCCTTCATCATTCTCTGTTTTATGTACATTAGGGTTGTCCTATGTATTAGGTTCCATATGGTTTTACAGTAAGAGAAACAAGGCCATGTTTATAGATTTTTGCAATTTTACTTACTTGCTTCTAAGCTATCCTACAGTGTTTGTGTAGAAATACTAATAAATTTAAGTGGCATTAACACTGCAAAACTGAATTGAGCAAAAAATGAATTATGTCAATAACTATGAGAAAAAGTTCTCAATGAAAGCACTCTGAGGTTGGGGTCACCAAACTCATTTTGGAAGGTATTAGATAATAAACATTTTAAGCTTTCAAGATCATACAGCCTCAGTGTTGTAGCAGAAAAGTAGCCATAGTCAATAATCTAAATTAGCTGGGAAGATAGCTCAGCAGTATGAACACCTGTCTGGCAAGCACAATGGCTTGACTTTGATTACTGGTACAGGACAGGACAGCACAGGACAGGACAGGGCAGAGCAGGACAGGACAGGGCAGGGCAGGGCAGGGCAGGGCAGGGCAGGGCAGGGCAGGGCAGGGCAGGGCAGGGCAGGGCAGGGCAGGGCAGGGCAGGGCAGGGCAGGACAGGGCAGGGCAGG
>PVJA010017822.1:0-40994 GCA_004027025.1 Myocastor coypus | reverse complement strand
GTCCCAAATTTCCTGGTCAAGGAGATTATGGGACCTCAGAGGAAAGGGATGAATGAACTGCAGTGCATCTAAGGAGAGTCACCCAGAGAAAAACATTCTCTCAGGCTTTCACAGAAAGCAAAATGGCCAAGCAATGGCCGTGACTCGTCCCGAAGGCTGACACTAACAACAGTTCTACAAAGTACTGTCTATGGTCTCAGATTTAATCCTGAGGGGATTTGACCCTGGAAGATACAGAAAAAAAATGAATGTTTAGTTATACAGGTCTTGCTTCGACTTGCCCTTGACCACCCAGCAAGGAAAAAAAAATCCTTAATTACAATGCATGGAACGCAGAGGTAGATTGGTGAGATGAGCTTTAGGAGGCTTAGATTCAATAGCCTCCAACGTCAGAAGCTTCACTGGTGGCACACTGCAATTGCAAAACCTTTGATTGTATATGTATCTGCTTCCTCTTAGTCCAAAGAGAAGTATATTCTTTCCTTTTTTTTTCTTTCTTTCTTTTTTCTATGCAACATTAATAGGGAGGTGGGTCATGCCCACATACTGCACTCTATAGAGTGATTGTGAGGACAATATGCGATATGTCAACTTTCAAAGAAAAGAAGGGGGAAAAGAAAAAAAAAAAGTAATGTGGATTTAGAAAGGCTAATGTTTAGTTGTTTGATCAATCTTATATACCTATATGTATTAATCTAAACTGATCCGATGATGAAAATATGTAATATAACCATTGTTAAATTTAAACAATAAAAGAATTGAAAAAAAACTGATCTGATGATGAAAATATGTAATATAACCATTGTTAAATTTAAATAATAAAAATATTACATTAAAAAAAATGGATCTGGAAAAACTGATTTTCCATAGTCTGAAGCATAAAAATAGATCCATGCGTAGCTCATAAAACAAAGTCAAAATGGATGAAATATTTAAATATTAAATATTAAAACAGAAACACCAAGTTTTCTGGTAGGAAATGTAGGTAGAAATCATAAACACATAGCTTTAGGTCCAGTTCATGAACAAAATCTAAACTACACAGGAAATACTTCAAAGAATCAACACCTGGGATCTCATGTTTTTGAAAACTTTACATTTCAAAGTCAATCTCCAACAGTAAAATTAAAATTAAAGCCCACAGACTGGGAAAAGTATAGCCAAGTATCCCTCCAACAAAGGCCATATATCTAGAACATATAAAAAATTTTTAAAAAATCAGATGCCAAGAATTCAAAGACCCAATCAAAAAATGGGCATCTGAGAAGTATATAGTTTCAGATTAAGAAATATAAATGGCATGTGAGTATATTAAAAAATTAACCATCATTGTTCATTAGAGAAACATAAATTTAAAAACGCTTAGATTCTATCTCACCCCAGAAATAATTGCTTACATCAAGATGTCGGCCAATGACAAATTATGCAGGGGCTGAGTAGAAAAGGGAACACTTCTCCACTGTTAGTGGGAATGCAAAGTGATACAGCCACTATGAAAATCTTCATGGAGTTTTCTCAAGAAGCTAGGATTGGAGATCCCATTAAGGCCAACTATTCCACTCCTGAGTATTTTTGTAGAGGAACTCAAAACATATTAACACAGCAATGTATGTGCACCCATGGTTGCAGCAGCACAATTTGTCATATCTAAATGTTGGAAATAGCCGAGATGCCCACCAACTGAAGAATGGATAATGTTGGCATTTTTACACAATGGAGTATTATTTATTAGGTATAAAATGGAACAAATTTGAGTCTTTTTCTCATAAAGCGATGTATCTAGAGAATAATACTCTTAATTGAAACTCTTAGTGTGAGAACATGAAATAGTATCAGAAAGATACAGTGGATATTGGGAAAAGGGATTGCACGTACACAAAAGGAAAGAGTTATTCAGTTGAGGAGGACAGGAGAGGGAGTGAAGGAAAGAGATGCATCTATGTACTGAAGTAGGATAGTTTGGACAACTGTACTGTGGCTGTCTGCTGGTCTATGGAGAGAAGAAAATGCTAAATTTGTTTTTTTTAATTGTACTTTTTCTCCTTAATTTCTCACACATTTCTTTTTTTTTTAAATCTTGCAGTGATATATCTAGTAATGTGAATAACTAGTTGGAAGGCAACCCTACGCATTCCAATAAGTACTCAGGAAATCATGTTACTTTTTAAGGGAAGTTGTGTATCACTTGTCATTTTTTCTGTTTTAAAACTAATTCGTATTCTCTAAAAAGCAAAAAATAATGCAGAAATTATACAGTTTCTACAATTAAATGACAAAGACAATATAACATACCAAATCTTATGGCATACTGTATAAAGATTTAAAAATTTTCATAAAACCATATCAACTAGTGAATCTGAAGATGTTGTTTAAAAGCTACAAAGCAAGAGAATCCTGCTGGATTCACTGATGAATTCTAGAAGACACTTAGAAGAGATAATACTGCTATTTCTTAAATTAAATCAAACAGAATGTAATACTCCCAAATTCATTCTTGAGTAGCAAGCATTACTGTGATAGCAAACCCAGAGATGTACTCAAGCAAGCAAAGACAACCTCAAGCCAATCTCTCTAATGAACATGGATGGCATAATCAGTAAGACATTGGCAAACTAAATACAATGAATCATGATTCATCATAATTATCAAGGTAAGGCACCATTAGAAAGTGGTATTCATCCAGGGAACACAGAGATTTTTCAATATTCTAAAATCAATAAACTTAATACAGTATGTTAACAGTGTCAAGGACAAAAACCATTTGATCACTGCAATAGATGCAGGAAAAAATGTTTGACAAAGCGCAGTACCCGGTTCTGACAAACAAACAAACAAACAAACAAAAAACTTCCAAAAAATTGAAATAGTTCTTTCTTTTCTTTCTCCTTTCTTTCCTTCCTTCTTTCTTCTCTTCCTTTTTTTCTTTCCGTCTTTCTTTACTTTTCTTCTGTATTTAAGACTGAGTCTACAGAGTTTCACTATGTAGATCAGATTCTTAGTGATTCTCCTGTTTTCACACAGGTGCATGACATCACACCCAGTCTCAATTACTCCATGTGCCCCCTGGGCAGGAATGGCACAGCACACTGGGATCATAATACGGCCTAAGCAGGCACTTTAGTCCACTGAGATATCATGATCACCCTGTAGTACTTTTCTTAATCTGAAGAAAAGCCATCAGTGGGCTTAGTGGATTAAAGTACCTGTTTAGGCAAGTTTAGGCAAGCTTAGGGAAGCAGAGAGACTGGGGTTTTATCCCTGGCACCAAAGGCCCAGCCAGCCCCGCTGCTAAGATGGGCTTCCTCTGCTGTCCACTGAGTGGGGAGGGTGAAGAGAATTGGTGTAAACCTATAATCCCAGCACTGGGGAAGCTGAAAGCAGGAGGATCACACTGAGTGCGAGCTGCACAGTGAGATCCTGTAACAAACAAATACATCTCAATAAAAGACCATCTATGAGAAAAACAACAGCCCAAAAACATACTAAATAGAAAAAAGCCAAAAGATTTCATTCTAAAATAAGGAAAAAGACACATATCCATTCTTACTACTCTTATTCAGTATAGTTTTGGAAACATTAGCCAAATTTGTTAACATTCCCTTAGACCCAGAAAAGACTTAGAATAGTAACAGCAATCCTTGGTGACAAAGGCAAGGCAGTAGGCATTACAACCTCTCTGTTGAAATTATACTACAAAGCTAGTGTGATAAAATCAGAATGATACTGGCAAAAAATAGACAAGAGAATCAATGGAATAGATTAGCAGATGCAGATATAACTGCAAGAACACCTAGGCATCTTATCTATCTCAAAGATATCAAACGTGTACATTGAAAGAAACATAGCCTCTTTAATAAATGATCCAAAAACTTAAACTAGACCCGGTCTCTTGCCATACACTAAAGTCAAAATGGATTAAAGATCTAAATCTTAGAAGAGGAACAGTTTAAGACTAAGATCATGCTTGTATTGCTTATCATTCTGGTCTTTTAGATGTGTGCTGCTTCTAATGTAATTTCAATTATTACTATACTCCCAAGTAAATGTTTGTTTTAAAAGAAAACAAAAGAGCGTAGAGAAAATGAGACATACATAAAGGTCATATCACTGACCAGCTACAATTTTGTATATGCTTAGATTTGTAAAATTTTGTGTAAAAAAGTGTTTTGAAAATCACATTCTATAAAGATTTATTAGAATTTCAATGATTGATGGAAAATATCATTCCATGTTGTTTAAGGCACTTAATATTTATAAAGACAGTGATGATAAGCTCAAGTATCTATGTTATAGAGTAATAGTATCACTAAGCTTCTCTTTTGGAGGGTTAAGAACCTAAGTTTGCAGCCCAAAAATTACAGAAAAAGAAGGGCTACATGGTTAAGCAATATTTTGGCTCTAGCCCTTCAAGTTCAGGGAGGGCTCAGGACATATGAGAACCTGTACTGTAACATCCTATAACTCAGCGGTGTCCCAAATTTTCTGTTCTAGGAGATTATGGGGCCACAGAGGAAAGGATCAATGACACATAGTGTGCCAAAGGAGAGTCACCTAGAGAGAAAACATTCTCTCAGGCTTTCACAGAGAGCAAACTGGTCAAGCAATGGCCGTGCCTCATCCAGATGGCTGACACTGACAATACTTCTACAAAACCCTGTACATGGTTTCAGCATAAATCCTGAGGGGATTTGACTGACCTTGCCAGATACGAAAAATTACATGTTTTGTCATATAGGTATTGCTTTAACTTGGCCTCAACCACAACATGGAAGAGTTTAACCACAAGGCATAAAAAGTAAAGCCATTAGTATGCTGAGGTGTAAAAGGCTTAAATCAGCAGTTTCTGACATTGCCACTTCTGCCAATAACCCACTATTATTATGGAATATTGCTCTCTATGTACATAACTACTTTCACTTAGTTCAATGAGAAGAAATATTTGTATCAATAGTGTTTACAAAAGTTATGTCAGCATCTTTTACTCTAACTATTATGAAGATAACAATATCAATTGTGTCAATTATTGTGGCCATCCTACTAACATGTTTTGAAACTGCCTCAGTGTCATTTCTCATTAAAGGTAATATAGAACAAACAAAAAAGGGAAGAGAAACACTGAATCTGGACGGGAAATTAGGTGTAAATGTTGAAAAGCTAGGGCTAAGCAAAAAGTTCATGAATAAAAATCAAACTGCACAGAAAATACTTTTAAAAATCAACAGCTGAAATCTCATCTTATTGAGAAGTTTCTTCATGTCAAAATAGTCAAGTGACATGAAAAGACAAGCCACAAGTTTGGAAAAAATCTTAACCAATAATCACTCAGATAAAGGTCTTCTATGTAAAATATATAAGCAAGTAAAAAATAGTAGAACCCCATATTTCAAAGACCCATTGAAAAATGTACATTTTAGATGAATACACGTTTGTTCGAGGAAGAAATACAAGTGGCAAAAAATATATTAGAAAAATTTCCAGAGCACTTGACTTTGAGAAATGCCAATTAAAAAAACATTGAAATACCACCTCACTACAGAAAGAATGACTATAATAAAGAAGTCAACTAATAACAAACAATGGAGAGGTTGTAGAGGAAATGGAACCATTCTCCACTGATGGTGGAAATGTAGATTGGCCCAAGCAGTACGGAAATTAGCGTGCAGAATCCTCAAAAAACTAGCACTTGAAATCCCATTCAATCCAGCTACTCCCCTTATGGGTATTTTTCCAAAAGAACTGAAAACCTCATAGCATATTGATACATGGGCATCCACGTTTAGAGGTGCATGATTTGTCAGAGCCAAGTCTTGGAAACAACCAAAATGCCCAACACTGGAGGAATGGATGAAAAATTTGTATCATTTTTATACAGTGGAGTATTAGGCAGCCACAAAAAACCAAAACTTTATATCGACCCAGCAACCAGGCCCAGAATGTGAGCTACACCACCCAGGACCCGCCAGAAACTCATTAGACCCAGCAACCAGGCCCGGCACATTAGTGAGACCACCTGAGGCCCGCCAGAAATTCATCTGACCCAGCAACAAGGCTCAGCATGTGAGTGTAACTTCATCCATCAGACAGGTCCATTGTGGAAACTGGCAGAACTCCCTGCACAGAGGCTAGAGACAAGATCCACCCTGCCAATAGAGGAGGAGAACATATTGCCAGAGTGGCACAACCGGTTGACTCTAAGGGCTACAGCAGGAACAAATGGAGCAAAACAGTCAGACAACTAACAAAACACTGAGCTTCCTTATCTTTCATCAAGGCATCAAACAGTTCCTGGAAGAAAGTCAGCTGCAAAAAAAGATTCCACATGGTAAAGATTATATAAAATAGATCAATGTCGTTCACCATGCAGTAAAGCAAAATGAAAGCATCTAAATATTAATACAGACATTAAATATTCTGGAATATGTAGAACTCTTGAAGTCATAGGTGTAGCTAAGTATTATATGGAAGAAAGCCCTGATCACATGGGAATTAACACAGTCAACTGGCATTGCAAGTTAAACCTGCAAAAGCTTTTGCACATCAAGAGAAACAACAGAGTAAAAAAACAACCCATACTGGAGAAAAATTTCTATCTCTGTCAGAGAAAGGCTTACTACACATAATACATAGGAAATTCAATAAAACAGACCCACAAATTTAGAGATCCAATCTAAAAATGAGCATGTGTAATAACAGACAGTACTCAAGTGAAGAAATAGTAATGGCAAATAAATACATGAAGAAGCATTCAATGCACAGTGATGATTTGTGAAATGTAAACAAAACCAACTCTTGAGATCCTATCGCAACTCAGAAAGAATGGCCACTACCAAGAAAGTAATCTATAATAAATGCTGGCAAAGCTGTGGAAAAGAAGCATTTCTCTACTGTTGGTGGGAATGTAGGCTGGTGCAAGCAGGGATTCCTCAAAAAACTAGTTCTACAGGTATCATTTGACCCAGCTAATTGGTGTCTTTCCAATAGAATTAAAAGATGCACCCATGTTTATATTGTCACAGTTCATAATAGCCAAATATTGAAGATAGACAATGTCCACTAACTGGTGAATGGATAAAGAAAACCTGGGTGTCTTGTAGTAGTAATGCAGTTGTACTCTGCCATTAAGAGGGGTAAGCTTGTGACATTTCTAGGTAAATGGATGTACCTTAAAACTATACTCTTGAGTGAAATAAATTTGACACACATGTGTAAATACTGCATCATACTCTGGATTGAGAATCCAAAGGTATAAATAAGGAGCAAAATAAATATTGTGGAATAGGAACAAAATATTCAAATGGGAAAGGAAATAAGTCCGGAAAGGGAAAGGAAATAAAGGAAAATTGAACAATTTAGAAAATGAAAAAGCTAAAAAATGATTTTGTAAATAAAGGGATTGAAGGCAAGCAAGACAACTCAGTGAACTAACGACCTGCTTAGGCAATTGCAGGAACAGGATCTGATTTTTGGCACCGAATATCTAAGGCCATAGCCAGCCACTGAGACTGGGTGTTATGGTGCACACCTTTAATCCTAGTCCTGGCAGGCTGAAAATAGAAGGATCACTATCAGTCAGAACTGCATAGTGAAACCCTGTACCAAATACATGAAAAACAAATAGGGATTGAAGGAAAGGTAAGTGAATGAAAAAACAGAAGTTACAGCAAGTGAATTTGATGATTATGAGTATCTAACATATACCAATAAATATAATTTTATTTCAAATAATTTCCAAGATCAGTATAATAGAGGGCATCCAGCTCATTTCCCTATGCAAGTGAATCTTTCTACGCTAATAGTAAAGAAAATTGGGTACCAGCATTGACTTAGTTGCCCACTTAATGCTTAAAGTGTTTTCAGAAAAATTACAAGCATTTTCAAATAAAAATAATTAGCATCCATTGTAATTAGTATCTTTCTCAATGCTAGATTAATTTGCCAGAAACCACTAATTCTCCTCCACGAATTCTGCAAATGATATATATGCTCCAGATACAGGCTTAAAAACACAATTTTAAGAGTGAAACTATATTAAAACAACATTCCTTTTAACAACAATCTTTACCAGGTAGACTAAACAATCAACATATTCACATTCATCACTATACAAGGCTTAGTCAAAAGCTCATTTGCCTCATTAAAAGAGTTTTACCTTTCAGGTTAAAGCCCAGTATGAATTCTATTGCTAGGACAAATGCCCAAGATCATTCTATCCTGTGAATGTCCTACTTGTGAGCTACTTATTAGGTCTGTCTGGTACTCATTTCCCCCTTTTCACACACTATCTTAGTATTATCTTTTTCAGGTACAACATGGTCATATATATTGAAATGTGACAGTGACAGAATGATGGAGACATATTTCAGGAGCATAGTGAATAGATTTTTAAACAATTAAACTATTTTGTATAAATGAAGACTTGACCTTTGTTCCAAAATGTAGAGTTTGGAAGAAGTACATTTTAAGGCTACATGAACAGATAGTATGCATTTATTATATATTTACTGTATTACATGTACTATATTGAACACTTGCTCACATCACTGAATTAATGACATATCGAATGGCACAGTCCATTAACAATGAATTAAGGTGCTATTCAAAATAATCAAGTCTAGTCATCAGAAATTGGAAGCAAGTATCCATTCCAGGTAAGAGTATGAGTGAAAAATTCTGAATGTTTCATTGCAATTCGAATTATATTGAGAGTGTATTTCTTAAGTAAAAAAAAAATTGTCTTTAGGAAATAAACTCAAGTCCACATATACGTACACATGTTCTAGTTTAAAGAACTTAACTTCTAAAATGTGAACAAAGGTCCAAATGGTACAGCTGCCATAAAAATTTTCATTTCAAATAGATTCTACAGGCTGTGGAAACAATCTCACAGGAAAAGTTTCAAAAGCACTTTTTTCTTGTTTCTGTTTTTATTTTCTATATTGAGCAGTAAAACACTGTGCTCCATCAGCTAGCCCTTTTAATTGTTTTGAGACACAGTTTTGCTAAGTTTCTCATTTGTCCAGGTTGGGCTCAAACTTGCAACTCTTGTGCCTCTGTTTCAGAGTTTAGGATTACATGTGTGTGTGTGACCACACCTGGCTCCAGAAACTCAAGTAATAACAGTGTTGTGAGAATAACATATACTTATTTAAATGACAAGTTTTGTGAGAGACAATATACATGTTCATTTTTAACTACTGAGTTTTTAAAAGGAAATATATGCATTTATAATTTCAGCACATTTATATCATATTTTCCCCTCAATTACTAGTGTTTTTGTCAAGTTCATTTTAAAGGTGATAGTGTGAAATCTGTAACACTCTCTTCATACTTTTAAAAGGTATTCATGTCTGCTCAAAGCCATGAGATAATTATAGTAATAGCTAATGATGCTAATAATACAATGCAAAATTAAATTTTGAGTACATACTATGTGCCAGACAGACTGAAGATCATTAAATGACTCTTCCATTAACAAAATGGTTAGGTAAGTCAAAGGATTATCTGACTTCTAATTGAATTGACCAGTAGTAATTCTGAATTATATTTTTTTGTCATATAACACAGCTTGTGTCATATAGGCCATGCTTATTTACCAATTTCCTCTATTCACATAGACAAAGCCATTTTCTACTGAATAACATTCAAAAGTGATAGCTGTGTCATCTTTTTTTAAAGAAAATAATATCCTTCGAAAAACTAGTAACTGTTCAGAGTATTCACTGAAATGACAGACTCATGATAAAGTCAAATTCAAGCTTGCTGACAAGAAGGCATATGCTTAATATTAATGGTGGCATAAAACACTAAGCAATTTATTTTGTTAGAGTTCAAGACTATAGAAGTCTAAAGTAAAGGAATCAGTATAGCTGCACTCTCTATCAAGGCTTTAGGGAAGAACCCATTCATTATAGTTTCTGGTGTTTAATCACATTCATTAGTTTGCGGGACCACCACTTTGTCCCCATCTTCACATTGCCTTCTCCTCTGTCTATTTTCCTGTTTGCCCATGCTATTTTCCTTGGTTTCTAACTCATAAGGACAAATATATGGAATTCAAGTCCCAATAAAATAATCCATGATGCTTTCTTAAAGTTGAGATCCCTAACTGTAACTATGAAGACATATTCACATAAGAGAAACATACAGTTTCTAGGTATCATGATGAGACAGATCTTTCTGAGGTCAGCCATTCACTTCAATACAATATTAAGCATTAAAAGCAACAAACACTTTTTAGAATCCTATAGCAAACTAATGGCGTAGAGTTGGGAAACATGAGCATTAAACAATACCAATAATTCTTAATGTGCTTACAAATACAGGCTATTAATGAAATCTGTAAGTAGGTCCTTTAGTTCTTGCCAAAATTCGAATTTGAATCCTAATCTGCAATGTTATGTTATTTTGAACTGGTGCATTTGGGATGTCATTAGGTCATGTTGGTGGAATGTTCAAAAATAATGTATCTTCCTTATGAAAGAGAACTCGGACAAGTCCTTTACCATTTCTTCCATATAAGGGGATAGGTAGATAATGCCAAGTATGAACAAATAATAAAGTAGGTCCTCAAAAATACTAAATCTTGGGCCCAGCAGGATGGCTCAGTGGTCTAAAGCTTGGGCTTGGAAAGCTTGGGCGGCTGCAGGGATCGCGGTTCGATCCCTGGCACCACATGCTGCACCAGCCCTGCCCTCAGGGCAGGCTGAGCTGGCCATAAAAATAAATAAATAAACAAACAAAAGTTCTGAAACAAGAAATAAAATAAAATAAAAAAATTCTAAAAAAATACTAAATCTTTGGAGATTTTGAGTTTAGGATTTGTAGCCCTATGAAAAATAAATTTATTTATAATCCACCTTGCTCAATGTCACTGGTCATTCGAGAGATGTGAATGAAAAGAACACTGAGGAAAATAATGAGTATCTTCAAGAAATCAACATATCAAATTCTGAGGAGGTTGTGCCAAAAAAGGAACCATTCTTTGTTTGTGGGTGTGTATCTTGTTAGGGATTTCAGTGTGGACATTACTAAGAAAATTAGGATTAGTGGTCTGTGTCTATGTAGGTATTACCCTGTGGGTATCTTCTCAGAAGAATTGAAAACGTCATATGACAGTGCCATATGTGCACCCCTGATTATAGCTGCACATTTTGTATAGCTAAATCCTGGAAATGTCCCAAATGCCCATCAACTGAGGAATGGATAAAAAGAAGTGGTATTTTTACACAATGGAGCACTATGCAACTATAAAGAAGGATAAACTGGAAAATTCTAGGTAAATGAATGCAACTTAAGATGAGACCCATAAGTGAAGTAAAACAGACTCATATGTGGAAACATTTTCTCCCTGGTTTGAAAGTTTGAAAGAGTAAATTAGTTCTAAATTTCATAGTAGATTTTGTGAAGTGGAGAGAAATTTTTAGAAAGGGAAAAGGAACTATAATGGGGGAAAGGGAGTAAGGGAACAGCGAAAAATACACGTTAGCTGTCCTATCAGTATATCTTAGTATGCTGAAAGGAAAGTTTCATGTTAATGTCAATTGGAGAATTTTAGTGCATATATCTTCTCTTACTAACCACTTTAAAGATGACAACATACAATGTGTTAACTCTTGTTATTGTCCTATTATTGTGCCATGAACCTCAACTAGATCAATTTTAACCAGCACTGTAATTGCTAAAATAAATTAGTGAGGGAGTGGTAGGGTATGATAATGTAGGTAAGTAAAAAGCAGAACTGCATGACCTAGGTAGTGACTGACTTCTGACCAGCAATATAAGTAGGTGCAGTAAATAAAGGGAAATAGGAAGACTCAAGCACACAGGATAGAAAAGGGTCTAATGTACTACTGTAAAAACAGACATTTGAAATCAACATTTTCAGTCATGTTGTAGAACTTCAAATAGGTAGACTGAGGGAGGACTGAAGGCAGAAACATTTCTATGTCAAAATGGAGATTTTATCACCGTGTACAATCATTTCTAGGGAAAGCTACCACATATCAAAAACACTAATTGAGTTTCACAAGGCAATGTCTGCAACCTTAGTAAACAGTTGAGTGCCTGGTTTTAATACTGAGGATTAATGGATAGGTCTACATTCTTGACATCAGCAACTGAAATGATAGGATTAATATTGAACTGAAATATGTTTCAGTTATTTTTCATGATATCAGGGATGCTTCCAATATGCAAATTCTAGCTTGTAAATTGTTCCCTAAAATATACAAGATGTAGAGACATCCAAAATCTTTCATTTGTATTATTACCATTGTGCTCATTGATTCATGTAAAATTTACATGGACTATCAGAGTTTTCAAAATAGGGCTTATCTTGGGGTCAAAGGCTTTAAAATGAAGTAGACATGAAAATAATTTGATAGGTTAACCTTTAAGTTGATTTTTTTCCAAGCTGATGATTCAATCCAGGACCTCATACATAGTGGGCAAATACCCTGCTACTCTGTTTTGTACTCTGCTCTGTTGATCTTTTTCAATATTCCTAGAAAAATTATTAAGGATTTCATGAAATAACAAGCAAATAGGGTGATCCTTTTATGATACAAAAGCAAATTGCAGGGCCCAGCAGGATGGCTCAGTGGTCTAAAGTGCCTGCTTAGGAAAGCTTAGGCGGCTTCAGGGACCACGCTTTGATCCCCGGCACCACATGCTGTGCAAGCGCTGCCCTCAGGGCGGGCTGAGCTGGCCATAAAAATAAATAAACAAATAAAAGTTCTGAAAGAAGAAAAAATAAAATAAAAAATAAATAAAATTTTTAAAAATAGTAAATTACAACTGAATGCAACACATGATCATCAAATGGGCCTTGTAGTGGAGAAAAATTCTATGGACATTTTTTTAAATGTTTTAGTAATTTTAATTAGAATAAAAGATAAAATAATTCATGAAACAGTTTGAAAACAGGTTAGTAGGACGTTTGCAATAATTAATACATTGCATATTGTTGTCTTCATAGTAGTTGCTCAGAGGACAAAATGCAGATCTGATATCTTGTATAAACACTATTGGTACAAATCCTTCTTCTTATTGAACTAAGAGAAAATAGCTGTATATCTATCCTAACTGTCTTGTATATACACATATAATATTAATATATACATATATTAATATGCTTATTCTATAACTTGAATTATATATTTATTTACTTAAAAATATACGCACATGTTTTTACTACAAAATGGTTATGAATAATATCAAATAAAGAAATAAAATAGAAAAAGTATCAGTGCTAAATTTTCTGAATTTGATAGTAATTTTCTGATTGACAAAATTTTCTTAACCTTAAGAAAAATATGAAAGTACTTAAGGTAAAATAGTACAAAATATGCAGTACATTCACAGCTATCAGTGAAAATATGAGAAAGTAAACTTGGCAAATGAAATGGGACAGTATATTAGTAGTAGGTGAATAAGGGTGACGAGCAAACATTTACTTTGTGTATTAGTAATATGTTCTATAAATTGGAATTTATTTGCAAATAAAATGTTTAAAAAGTGTCCCACTGAAACAATTATCCCTTCTCTCCAACAAAACCTAAAAAAGCCAAGTTATCTAGGATTTCAAAGTGATATTCACAAGAAAGATGGAGAGAAGATATAATGAAATCCTCTTCTAACAGCTCCTTTTTAAAAAATAAATGAACTAAAACTTAGCGAACCTCACAAAAATAAAAAAAGGAAGAAACACAAATCACAGAAATTGGAAATGAAAGCATGAAGCCACAATTGATTATGGCAAAATAAATCCACAACTAATCAGTAGCCAAGATCATATTAAATGGAGAGAAAATGCCAAAGATGCCAATTCTCACCATTCGTGTACATTGTAGTTCTCCAAACATTTAGCAGAGCAATTAGGCAAGGGAGAAAGAAAAAGGATCTGAGTAGAAAATAAGAACGTATCATTACTTTCAGATGATACGATTCTTTACGTGAGCAATCCAAACAACTGCAACAAAACACTCCTACATTTAATAAAGAGCTGTACCACGATGCTACATTAACACACAAAAATCAATAGCTTTCCTATACACCAATAATAAACAGTGAGATTAATTAGAAAAATAATATCTTTAAAATGGCATGAAATAAAATGAAATATAAGGAGCTAGCAAGATAGCTTAGCAGACTAAAGTAGCTGCTTAGGCAAGCTTAGGCAAGCAGAGGGACAGAGGTTCCATCCCCCACACTATCACGGCAGGCTGAGCTGGCAATCGCAGGAGTAGTGGCACACTCCTGGCATCTCAGTGCTGAGGAGGCTGAAAGCAGGACGATCATTACAAGTCTGAGCTGCATAGTGAGACCCTACAACAGCCAAATACATTAAAAAGATAGATAGGACTCAACCTAATCAAGGAAGTGACATTCCTCTACAGTTAAAAGTACAATATTCTTAAAAAGATCAAAGAGGGTTTTTTTTTAACTTTTAAAAATTTTTTAAAGAATTTTATTTTTATTTTATTTTATTTTTTTCTTGTTTCAGAACTTTTGTTTGTTTGTTTATTTATTTTTATGGCTGGCTCAGCCTGCCCTGAGGGTAGGGCTGGCACAGCATGCGGTGCCACGGATCAAACCGCGGTCCCTGCAGCCACCTAAGCTTTCCTAAGCAGGTGCTTTAGACCACTGAGCCATCCTGTCTAGCCCAAAGAGGGCTTTAAACCATGGAAAGTTATCTCTTCCTCTTCAATCCAGAGCTGTTAGGCAGATATAACAAAGTTCTAATCAAAATACTAATGCCATTCTTCACATAAGTAGAGAACATAATCCTAAAATTTGTATGAAACTCAGATCTATGATCGCAGAAGCAATTCTGCGCAATAAGGGAAAAAGCAAGAAGTATCACAATCCATAATGTCAAGTTATAGTACAAATCTACCATGATTGAAACAGCATGAAATTATGCAAAAAATACTGATCAATGAACCTGAAAAAAAGGTCGAAAAACAACTGCTAGCACCCATGCCTACCATATCTTTGGCAAAGGAACCAAGTAATTTTTCTGGAGAAAAGATAGCCCATTTAACAGATGGCACTGGCAAAACTGGCTTTCCACATCCTCAAGGTTGAACATAGACTTATTATCTCTCATCATGCAGGAAACTACAATCAAAATGTTTTAAAGATCTAAAGGTTTAAACAGACAGTGCTGTGAAAAACCAGGTCAAACAGTGGAAGACATAGATATAGGCAAAAACTTTGAACAGAAGTCAAGTTACACAAAAAATAAACCAAAAAATGTCGTCAAGTTCAAAAGCTTCTGCACAGCAAAGGAACCACTATTAGAGGGATGAGATAACTTACAGCATGAGTGGAAACTATTCCAGCTAGTCCTCAAGTAGCTAATAGACACAATACATAAACAAATACAAAATAAAAAATAGAGCTCCCAAATTTGAATACTGAATCAAAAAATGGGCATCATAAATGAACATTTTTCTGATGAATAAATAAAAATTGCCAATAAATACATAAAAATAACTTCACTGGCAAGAAGAGAAATGCAAATTAAAACATCGCAGATCCACCTAATTCCAGAAAGAATGGCTGTTTTTGTGAAACCAAATTCATTGTTTGTAAGAATGTAAATTGGTAAATGTAAATGTAATTTGGTACAAATTCTGCAGAGTTCCAACAAAAAGTAAAACTAGTAATTACATTAGACTCAAGTGATTCCCAACGGATTTGCAGACATCATATTAGAATAATAGACACCCATTTTTATAGAAGCAACATTGGAATAGCTAATGCTTGCGAGCACTCTCTGTGTCCATCAAGAAAATGAATGCATAAAAATACAATATACACAAAGAACTACTACTTTGGCACATAATTGATAAATTTGAGTCATGCCTAGGAAAATGGATTTACTTTGAGATAATGTTAAGTAGAGTCAGACACAAAGACTTAAAAATAGCTTTGTCTTATGAGTAAACACAATAAATGTAAAATAAAAAGATAACACGTAAAATGAACCAAAAATGTTATTGTAATTCACATGTCTAGTGCATCTAAAAGTATACCTTGTTTTTTTATAATTATTTTGGTCTGATATATGTTTTTGGCGTTTTTCTCTAGCTGTAAATCTGTATTTGTGAAAATTAACTTGATAAAGACACAGAGCAGTAAATCTGATGCTGGCCATAAAATGCTATGTACATGTACTCATTTCCTTACAATGAATGTAATGTGTTGCATACATGTACTAAAAATAAAAATTTTTCAAAAGGAAGTCCTCTTCATACAACCAGCGAGAGCAGTGGGAAAAATGTCAGAATGTTTTTTTTTTTCCAGAACTAAGGAAACTAAGCAAAGGCTTACTGCAATTAACAAAATTTATTCAAAACACTGCATGTCAGTGAGGTTTGGTAATGTTTTAATTTTGTTTATTCCTGTTCTTCCCTTTGAGTTTCCTTAGTATCCTGGTAAATCAAATGTTCACAATAATTATGAAAACCAACAGTAAAAAATATAGTGAAATAAGAAATCATTGGAACGAAGATGGTGAGGGCAGAGCTCTTTCAAAGTTCCTTTTTCGGAGAATTTCCATTATTTGACTAGTGTGGTGCTTTCTTAGGATATCCTACTCACAATGCTTGTCTTTATTTTCTATGACTGAAGAATGTCTCTGTTTGAAGAGGCTTTTTCTACCCTGAATGTTTTTTTTTTAAATAATCATTGACAACTACTTAAAATGATTCTCCAAGTCTGTAGGTATTAGAAAACAGAGTAACGAAAGGATTTGAAAGGAAAAGCTGGAAAATGAAACATCTGTATGGGGATTACAAAAGCTCAAATATTCCTAGAAACCTCAATGTTCAGGTATGTGTGGTAATATTTTTATTTCCAGGGCTATTTATATGCTCAGGATATAGCTGTGATGGGTCTAACTTCCCATCTGTATAATACTGTGACTGTACACAAATAAGCAGGAAAAGTTGCAAGCTACTTGAATTTCAAGGATACACATCCCAAATGCAAAATAAAACCTCTGCAAAGTTGAAGATATTCATTAATTACAGGTGATGAAGTAAATTTCCAAATAATCATTAGTTGACCCCTTAGCCAACCACAGACTTTAGTGGTCCTATATAAAAAAGAATGCAGTCTTAACTGAATTAGTCTAAGAAAGGCATTAAATTCACAGAAGAAAAAACTTGAGGATGTAGATTTCATTTCATATATAATGTGCATTATTATTTAAAAAGAAAAATTATGATACATGCAAATTTTTTACAGTATGATCCATGTGGAGGGAAAGAGAAATATGCACCATAAATTGTCCATGTTGAAACCCAACATGTTGTTAGACAAATACTAGAAAGCACCCATAACAAATGTTAATTTACTAAAAGCAACCAATGGAAATAAAGGAATGTATAAGAATGAGGTGAAGAATAAAATGATATAAAAATTATATAAATGAAGTGATAGAAATTCTCAAGTCAGAAAGTATAAAACTAAAATAAATTCACCAGAGATATAAAACAACATACCTTGACAGATAAAAGAATAAATTTGAACATAAGTCAGGTAAGATTAAGCAGTCATCTGAGGAACAGCAAGAAAGAATATTGAGTTTGATATTTAGAAAGGCAGTAATGTTGAGCTCAATTACCTATGTTATAGAGTAATAGTATTGCGAAGCTTCTCTGCTAAAGGGTTGAGAATGTAAGTTAACAGACCAAAAATTGGAGAGAAAGAAGGGCCACAAGGATAACCATCATATTGGCTCTAGCCCTTCAAGGTCAATGAAAACTCAAGACATAAGAGAACCTGTGTTGTAACATCCTATAACTCAGTGGTTTCCCAAACTTTCTTGTCAAGGAGATTATGGGACCTCAGAAGAAAGGGATAAATGAAGTATAGTGTGTCTAGGGAGCATCACCTGGGGAGAAAACATTCTCAGGCTTTCACAGAGAGCAAACTGGTCAAGCAATGGCTGTGACTCGTCCCAATGTCTTACACTGGCAACAGTTCTACAAAGCACTGCATATGGTTCCAAAGTTAATTCTGAGATTTGATCTTCAAAAATACAAATGATGAAAATTTTGTTAGACAGGTGTTGCTCTAACTTGCCCTTGATCACCCAGCAGAAAAGCTTAATTGTGAGGCATAAAACACAGAGCTAGATTAGTATGGTGAACTGTAAGAGGCTTAAATCAACAGCCTTCATTCAACATTGTCAGTTTCACTCGTAACCCACTGCAATTATGAAACACTGGACTATGTACACAAATACAACTACTTCCTCACAGTTCAAAGAAAACTTTTTGTTGTTCTTTTTCTTGTTTTCTGAACCAATATCGATTAGAAAATTTGTCAAATCTGCACCCTGTGCTCTATATAACTTCTGTGAAGACAACAATATGCAGTGTGTCAGTTATTACAAGTGTGCTGCTAACATGTTTGGCAACTCTCATATTATTATCTCTTATTAAAAGTAATAAAAAAAGAAGATGAAAGAAAGAAAGAAAGAAAGAAAGAGAGGAAGGAAGAAAGAATATGAAGTGAATACATCCCAGGAACCTGTGGAAACTATCAAGAATGCAAACATATAAATAATGGGACCCTTAGAAGAAGAAGCAGGAGAAGGACGAAGAGGAAGAGGTGAGAAAAAAAGTAAAAGAATATTTGAAGAAATCATAGAAAAAAATGTCTCAGAACTCAATGAAAAAGCTACATCTGTACACTCATGGAGCTCCAAAAGCTCCAAGCTAGTCCCACTTAATGAGAGTCACACCTAGATACATTGTTCAAGGGTACCTCAGCTGAAGAGCTCTCTTGTTTTTTAACAACTTGGTATGTACTCGTTTGCTAAAAGTTTTGTTTGCAAGCTGTGCATTAGGAGGCGACTGTGGCCATCTTTCCTACACAAACAGAAATGCAGCCATGTTTTCCACAATCATATAACAGTGTGACTTTAGGTACCAAGGTAGTGTTGCTTATTTAAACAAAGCCACCAGGGGTTGTTTTATTTAGGTAATAGCAAAAAATGGTATAGAAAGGGCTAGCAAGAATACAGTGAAGAGAAAAATAAAAAAGAAACTTTTTAAATATAATAGAATTATTTATTAAATATGAGAGCTATGGTATTCAGTATGTGAGAACACTATGAAGTAAATTTCAACATAGAAATACACAAGAATATGGTGACAGAATGGTGGTCTGTTATTTACCCATTGCTTAGCACGGGTCATAGCATTTGTAGATAATGTAATTGAATTGTGTTATTCAGAATTATTCCCCCTTGTGGATCATGTGATAGAATTATAGTGGTCCTTCAGTTCATGAAATCAACTGTATCAAACCAGTAAAATGGCTTTTGAAATTACATGATACTTAGCGTTATTCTTCTGCCTTTCTCCATTGTCATGAATAATAAAAACGTATATATATATATATATGTACGTGTATATATATATATATATATATATATATATATATTTATAATTTTTTTGTCTTTCTGAGACAAGGTCTCGCAGTGCAGTTCAGACTGGCCTTGAGCTCACTTTTGTAGCTGAGGCTGATCTCGAACTTGCACCAATCCTCCTGCCTCAGCCTCCCGAGTGCTAGGATTAGGGATTACAGGCATGTGCCACCACGCCCGGCTACATCTTTATATATTGATATTCAATTACATTCTCTATCAAGTCAAATGCACTAAGTATGCATGTACAATTTCATAAATACTATTGAAATACATCACACTTCCCGATGGTTACCAGGCTTAATCACAACTCCTGATGTTTATAAACTTAAGTAGAAAATATCAAATTACAGAGTTCTTATACAAGCTGGAATAGTCTATGAAGACTGTCCCATTTCCACATCATCTCCACCTATTGCGGGTAAATACTCCTTCCCACTTGGCACCATAGACTCTTAAAACTCAGAGATGACAATAAAGAAGGAGGAGTATAAAACAAATAGATTTCTCCACAAAAACACAGACTAACTCCCCTCTTCTACCAGCAACAGAACTCCCAACGGAAAATGTTGCCACTCATTAATTTCATCTTATATAATGATTGTGACCTAAGAGAAGAGAGAAGAGATTGTAGTGTTTTCCCCACATTTTCCCTTCCTTATAGTATTTAGTGATTACCAGAATCCCATCCCTATGCTGTAAATGTTAAAATTTTATAGAATTCCAATAGAAATTTTACAAAGTTAACAATTACTTCACATTTCACCAACAGGGAATTCTTATCCTAGCATTTCTTTCTACTCATACACCAATATCATGGTAAATGTAAAAGGATCAACTTCATTTACTATTAATTAATTAATTTGTTTATTTATGCATTCATTTTACAGTATTGGGTATTGAACTCAGGACCTTGTGCTTGCCAGGCAAGCACTTATTCTACTGAGCTATCTCCCTGGCCCATTCATTTACTTTCTGTAACATCACAATTAAAAATGTTGAAGTTCCTGAGAGGATTAGGAGTGGAAAGGAAATTATGATACAAATGAAAAGGCCTGAGTTAAAGCCCAAACAACAAATCTTAACACACAGAGATGCTCAGGCAGATCTTGGCACACACTAAATGGCCCACATACACTGTTCTCATATATATTACTTTCTCCTTGGATCCACCAACTTCACAACTTATTGGCTTGATTTATTTCATGCATAAAGCAATTGTAGAAAACCCAGAAAAAAGAGACGCACAGGTGAGTTGCCTGCAAATGCTATCATGTCCTCAAGCATATACACTGTATCTGCTACCCTACAGGGGCAAGATAATATCCCTAAAATCTCCATAAAACACAATTTTAAGCGTATTAATAGCATTTCTAATGTGTCAACTTTTAAGAAAAGAAAGAGGAAAAGAAAAAAAAGTAATGTTTATTGAAAGTGTTAAATGTTTAATTGTTTGATTAGTCTCATATACCTATATCTATTAATCTAAACTGATCTGATGATGAAAATATGTAATATAACCATTGCTAAATTTAAACAATAAAAATATTAAATCATTAAAAAAATAGTATTTCTGTTCTCTTAAGGCCTTCACCACTGATCTCTAAGTGAATAAATCTCTAGACAAACATGCATACAGACACTCACTAGATACGGGGGGGAAGATATAAAGCCCAAAACAAAATTCTAGGATCCACTTCCTTTACCAGTGTTTTCTGATAATGTCACCATTCACATCTTGGATTGAATCATTCTTGTGTGTATAGGGTAAAGAATTCTAAGAGACCATAAATTTTGGGGGGCTTACAAGCATCTTTACCTTCTATTAATTAATTACCAGTAGCAACTTCCAACCTGAGTGTGACAAAAAAATGTATACAGATATTGCCAAATACTCAAATTTTAAAATTCCACTTTTTTATTTTAGGAAAGGGGAATTTCTACAGGTTGTTCAGGGTCTCACTACTAGATCGAATTCGTAGTGATATTTCTGTTTTGCAGCTTCCCAAGACCTGGGATTAGAGGCATGCACTACCACACCCAGTCTCATTTGCTGTCTCAGCGTGCCCTATGGGTGGAGCCAGCTTGCAGGTACCTGTATCCACTGAGCTATTTGGTTGGCTTTATGAAATTCCACTTTAAGAACTGCTGCCTTAAGCCAATATGATTCCCTCAGTCTGTATCTAATCAGGGTGCAAATTACCATATTACAGAATGCATACAGGATGATAATATTACCCTGAAAATAAGGGCTAACTGAAAAATAAGCATACTTCAAAACTAGAGATTAAAAATGCCACCCCCCCCATAAACCTATACTTCTCTTATTTGCCTTACAGAGCCAAAGAGTACTGATGGCATGTAAGGCCAGGACACGATGACTGAGGCTGGCATGTTTGATCTCTAGTTTTCAAGGTGAAGTGTTATTATCCAGTTGGGTCTTACTTTGGGGGAAACAGGCGTTACGATTATCAATCCTGCTGGTACAAAGTCAGGGAGGTTGTAAGTTTTTAGTGTTTTTATAGCCAGAAGTACCTCTCCACAACAAGAAAGGGGCCTGACAACCTAGTAAAGAAACTTCCCTGTGATAACATGATCTAAGATCGTGTTGGCTTTCTTTACAACATAATTTCTCATGTGATACTGAAGCACCAGGTGACCTAGTTGGGCCTTTCCATGTGTGATTTCCTGCCAAACATTTTTCCACATTTGCTGTCTCAATGAATTCTCATATTTGCCAAGCAAACTTCTATATACATTTAGTTCCAAAAAGACTAATGAATCCAGCTTGGGAATTGGTGTTGGGTTAAGTATAGCAGAAATTATTCATTTAGAAACCTTATTGGCTCTACCATTAGTGACCTGAGTGGCCTTGAACTGAAATGGGGAAAAGATCCATGCACTGATTACATGTTGAAGTTGGAAAGAATGACATGAGATAGTGCCTCTGAAAGTACTTTGAAAAATATGTCATTATATAATTATAAGGTTCTTAGTATTTCCATTATTGTCCATTGTGCAAAACTGAGAGGCAGAAGTAAGCTGTGAGGCTCAATATAGGATATTTCAATCCCATGAGTCAAAGTAGAGATAGAAAAGAAAATTGCTGGACTTTAAAAATGAAAAGTACAATGATATGAGTGCATGTGAAATACTAACATCAGAAGTGGAAAGCTTTCATTTTGTTGATCCATCATTGCAAAGGGAAAAATGAGCATGGGAAGCAAAACTATAAAGATATCATTTTTTGCCCGGTGTGGTGGCACACACCTGTAATCCCAGCACTCGCGAGGCTGAGGCAGGAGGATCGGTGCGAATTCGAGACCAGCGTGAGCTACAAAACTGAGCTCAAGGCCAGCCTGACCTGCATAACAAGATCCTGTCTCAAAAAGACAATATATATGTATATATATATATATATATATATATATACACACACACACACACACACACATATATATATATATATATATATATATATATATATATATATATATAATTCGTTTAAAAAATCTTGAATTTCTCCAAATTTCAAAAACAGTACTTCCCAAACTACTTTTTGGAACCCAAGTATACCTCAAGATATTACTAATTGGTACATTTAGGAAGTGAGTTTGATAAAAGTTGCATTTTATGGAGCAATAATGTATAATGTCAGAAAGATGCTGAGAGCCGGGCGTGGTGGCTCACGCCTGTAATCCCAGCACTCGGGAGGCTGAGGCAGGAGGATTGGTGCGAGTTCGAGACCAGCCTGGGGTACAAAAGTGAGCTCAAGGCCAGCCTGAACTGCATAGCGAGACCCTGTCTCAAAAAGACAAAAAAAAAAAAAAAAAAAAAAGATGCTGAGAAGACCTGTAGCAAAGGAAGGAGTTTATTTAACCCATTTTTTCCAAAACTTACTTAACCTAGTACCACTTTTACATATTTTAAACCCTGTGAAATTAGATTGGCAAATTTAATGCTCAAGTATTTCACCATGAAATAGAACCATTAAGGAAATATGGTATATGGTCAGTAAGGTATTTTGTTAAGTGTCTGTGTATATGTGACTGTGAAATATACAAATGCAATTCCAAACGATAAATGTACCTTCCCAGAACACTGATGACATTCTTACAAAGTGGTATATCTAATTCTGGGCTTCTAAAAGATATGAACAAAGAACAGTTATTAAGACCTGTTACAGCAATAAATATATATTCAACGAATTAAAAGATTGTGTAGATCTTTCCTATATTGAGGAGTACATTGCATATATCTCAGAGACAGCTGAAGAACATTTCTACATGAAACAGAAATTGTTCTTTGATTATTTTTAACCAATGGCGCACTACTATTGAGTCTACTTTAGTTTTCTTCTGTTTCCGTGCCTCCTTTCTTACACAGTCTCTCCCTCCACTGCACTGGTATATTTCTTAGTTTTTTTCTCCATATTTCCCACTATAATGTACATTTCAGCACATGTTTTATGAGCCTATGAATCCATCTTGGTTGCAAATCCAGTGTCCCTCATGCTGTTGTAAAATTTTGTAATGTATATATTGCATTAAGGAAGATATTCTTAATATAGACTATAGGAGGCAGCTTTTGAACAATATTACGAATTACTGCCTTAGTCCAATTTGATTTTGTTTCATTTAATTTTTAATATTAAGCACATACTGATGAGAATAGGAACCACAAAAGGTGAAGAAAATTTGAAAGCTATATTTTAGAGCAGTTGGTAATTGACAATTGGCATAAACATTAAGTTCTGCACAAAATTTTAAAGGAATGCACAAATATTCAATAATGAGGGTCTTTCTTAAAATATATTATGTGAATTATATGCATACACTCATACGTAATTTTGATTCCTAAGCTTGAATAATGTTTTAGTCCCTTCCGAAAATTCTCAACTGAACTAGCCACAAGAGCAAAACTCCCACATAATCACACTTGAGTATTTCCAAACTTACAAAGTAAATCTCCAACACACTTCAGGCCTTATATTAGAGGAATACTCAATTAAAACTAAATAGTCATGTGTAAAAACTACAAGTCATGAAAAGAACAGTGACCAAAGTAATCCTTTGAAGCTTTAATCTAGCTCACCACACTGTACAGGGGCCAACTAAAACTGTTGCCATATCCCATCCTGTCAGTGTACTCCACAGTAGAGTATGATTCTACTGCCACCAAGTAAATAAATAGAGAAAAAATCCTTTACTTTCAATAGACCTAGAGTGGATGTGTACTTTCTGTCTGATAGTCTCCTTTTGCAGTAACTCAGTGCTTTGAGGAAGGAAGAGTGTAGAGAGAGGAGGAGCTAGGAGAAAAAACAGACATTTTTGCAATTAAGTTTTATAATCTTTTTATCATATAGTTGCAATTTATTGAATCTTTTTTATGTTGTTTTAGCCCCACTCCTTCTTTACAACTCTTGTTCCATTCACTACCACTTCCTGTGTGGGTACACACAGACAGACAGACACACCCACCCACACACAATTACCTCATAAATCAAAGCAAGCAGAGCAACTTCTTCAGTACTCTCCTTTGGAGCCAGGAACTTAAACAATATTCAGGAGCAATTTTAGCCATGAGGATGGTTTAGTAATCATGTTACAATTCCACTTCTACTCAGAAAAACCTCAAAGGAAACTAAGAAGTTTAATAGGTACAAATATTCTGGTATTGCTGCAATCAATAAATAATGCCAAAGTCAAAAAATAACAGTGTGTGGGAACATACTAAATGATGCTGTTTCTGGTAATCCTCCAGCAAAAGCCTTTGTGAAGTTTCATTTCGTTAATCAAATTAAATTGACCTCTGAGGGCCAGGACATAATGTTCTGGCATTATCGTTGTACTGTATTTGTTTTACTGCTTAATGGCTCTCATTTTAAAGGTTAATTTAAATTAGGGGAACCCAGGAAACCTGATGAATCCATCCAGGAAAGAGTATGAGATCTGGGTACAGATGCTTATGCCTCTGGCCAAGGAGAAATTATTGCTGTGGAACTTGCAACTGGAGGAGGCCAGAACTTTAGTTTTGCATTAATTGAGCTTCATTCTTTAGACACTTGATTCTGTCTAATATGCTTCTCCAAAAATTATTTCTTTCTCCCTCACTTTTTCATAACTCAATGTAAAGAATAAAGTACAGAAATGTTAGGGGTAGATTTAGGACTATTGCAAAATATTTCCACTGGGCCAGCAACATTTGCATTTATAAGGAAATATTTCAAGGAAAGTTTTACCAAGTCTTAAATATATTTTTTTCTGTTGGAAATTTTATGAAGTGAAATTATTTGGCCCATGGCCATAAATTTTAATTATTTCCGTGTAGTTGTTTAATGTTGAAATCTAGTCATCAATGGGGAGCGTTACAGACTAAAAGAAGTTCTCTGAATTCAAATGATTAACACAGAGAGATAAAAACTAAACACATGATACAAAGGATTCAATTCCTCTATGACCAGAGCATCGGGGAAAAACTGAAACCTGAGTAGAGAAAACAAATTAATTACAGGGCTTCTACAACTTAACAGGGCTAGAGGAATTAAGCAAAGATCTTGAAGAAGGCTAAAAAATTTCTGCTGCCTTCCATCTAGCTACTCAAGTCATTTTCCACATATTTATTCTCCCCAGAGTGTGGTAAGCAGGAAAAGTAGATATTGTATCTAGAACAGTGTTAGAAGCTTTGTCTTCCTGTATCATCTCAAGGATTTCACTACTGAGTGATACATCCATAGATGCGTATTACATACGCTGGGTTGGAGTGCTGCCTCTAAGTCATTAAAGCACATATTCTGAGAACAATGGTCAATTTTATTTTCATTTCCCAACATCAGTCATCTCATTTGAATGATACTATTTTAATGGCAATGAGCATTGTATGGGTACAAGGAAGTGAGAAACATCACCTTGTATTAATACTCTGTCTGGCTGGCATCTATGTAAGATACTGAGGCCTGTTTCAAAGCAAGCATAGGATAATTTACACCTAATTAAAACCACAGGAGGAAAGAAATATCAGAGGCAGAATTTCTTTTCTTCAGTTTAGAGCATATCTGAGGTCCCATTGTATTTCAGGAAGGAGGAGGATAAACAGGAGAAGAGGAAAATAATATGCATAAGTAAAAGTGCAGACATGGAATGAGGGTGATGGACACTTTTTAATAAGATGCTGACGTAAAATTTAAAGAATAGAGGTACTAGAAAGTGCACTGACTTTTGCCCTAACAGTTTTTTCCCCCAACATGCCTGATCTGTTTGTTTCTCTAGTAGAATCAGAAAAAATAGACATAAAAGACTTAGTAGCAAGTGGTGACCTCAGTTAATGGGAAAAAAAATTATACATTTTATTTTAAAGAATAAAAATTGCAGAAACAATGGTAGAAAAACAGTAACAAGGAAGAGTGCATATAGTATAGAATTTCAAAACAAAAATTTAACAATAGTTGTATACATATTTTCATCATCAAATCAGTTTAGATTAATGGATATAGTTATGCGAGATTGATCAAACAATTAAACATTAACAGTTTTACTTAACATTATTTTTTTAAAACTCTTCCAAATACATTTTTTTTATTTTATTCATTTTTTTTTCTTGTTTCAGAACTTCTGCTTGTTTATTCACTCATTTTTATGGCTGGCTCAGCCCGACCTGAGGGCAGGGCTGGCGCAGCATGTGGTGCCGGGGATCGAACCGCGGTCCCTGAAGCCACCCAAGCTTTCCCAAGCAGGCGCTTTAGACCACTGAGCCATCCCGCCGGGCCCCTACATTTTGTATTTAAGTCACTCTTCTAAAAAAAAATAGTATAGGGGTTGAGGATGCAGAAAACACAAGGTCCTAAGATTGATTCCTGGTACTGCCCAAAACAATGGAAAAATTGAAGGTGTCTTGTTTCATTGTTCAGGACACTAAGGCACAAGGAGGAAAAGAGACTTGGCTTTGTTTTATCTTCTTGTTTAATATCTTTGCTGCATAGCTGTTATTCCTTATTTTGTAGAGCAAATGGGAGAATATCAGTCTTAATGTCTTCTTGATGTTTACCTTCACATTTTTTTGAAGAAGAGTTGAAGTGTTCATACAATAAAAGAATGCAAAGGTGTGTAGACTATCACATACTTGGCCTTAAAGTCTCAACGGAGTAAGCTATTTCATTTTGTGTGCAACACTGTTATTATTGTAGTTAATTATATGCATTCAGCCAACATGGGAAATAAAGAGCAAATGAAAGACATGTGGAGATACGATGTCCCAGATACACATGGGGAGACTACATATAAGCACGATGGAAAATTTTTTAAATATTTAGCACATGAATTTATGCAATCAGATCACCTTTGGGGATGGTTCAGAAGCTTTTTCTCAAAGTCTTACCCTGGACTTGTCAACACATTGATAAATTGTAGTCTCCTAAATTTATGTGAAGATGTCCAACTACCAAGATTAGTTAGGGCCATTTCAATGTGTAGTAACAACTGACCTGGCATTAAGTTACATACCCCTTGTCTTAGTAACTTTCATATTATTTGACACAATACTGAACATCTGTAGCTTCAAGAAAGAAAGCTTTATTTTGGCACAAAGTTTTTAGAGGACTCAGTTTATAGTTAGCTGGCTCTAGGACCAAAAGTGCATGGATAGGTACTCATTGCATGCTATAAAGAAAAAAGAAGAGAGAAGCGAAGGAAGGAGAAAGGCTGCAGACAAAACCTTCCAGATCATGTCTACAGTGAACCATCTCTAATCATACCCCACCTCCTAACAGAAAGTGAGCTATAACAACCTCATGATCCAATTACTTTATCAAAGCTGCACATGTGAACTTCTGAGGCTTTTGTAAGACATTCTTGATCTAAATCAACATTCTACCACTGACTCTGTTTTTTGTTTTTTGTCCTTTTGAGACAGGGTCTCACTATGCAGTTCAGGCTGGCCTTGAGCTCACTTTTTGTAGCCCAGGCTGGTCTCGAACTCACACCGATCCTCCTGCCTCAGCCTCCCGAGTGCTGGGATTACAGGCGTGAGCCACCATGCCCGGCTCCTACCACTGACTCTGAAAAAATTCATGTGCATCAGTTTATGGAAGATGAATGTATTCCATCTCTGTGTCACCAAGTTTTAA
Organism: Myocastor coypus; assembly: GCA_004027025.1. Taxonomy (NCBI): domain Eukaryota; kingdom Metazoa; phylum Chordata; class Mammalia; order Rodentia; family Myocastoridae; genus Myocastor; species Myocastor coypus. The sequence continues at coordinate 12,426 of PVJA010017822.1, read as the reverse complement.
CAGTTAAAGCTGCTGAAAGCTTCAAATTCAATGTTTCCTCTGAGAGTAAGGCAATGCTTTACTTAAATACAATGCCACAGATTAAACATTCTATTTCAAAAGGAAGAATAGTGGCATAGAAAAGAAACTAGACAGAAATAAGATTGAAACACTGTGAAAGAAGCATGAAATCCTATAGTCTGCACTGAACTTTTGGTTCATTCTCATAGTTGCACACACTGTCCTCTCTGATGCATTTTGGCCAGACTTCCAAGCCATTGTTTCAAAATCTGAGTGGATGCCTACCTGACTTCACAACTCTTGTATTTTGCCTACATATAACGCTAGGGCAGTGTGGATGACATCAAGATCTGCCATGAGCTCAAGAAGTAGTGAGAACCCTTTTGTGCCTAGATCACTGAGCACCACGAATGGAATCTCAGGGAATCAAGGAATCAATTGTATAGGAGGCCCTTTTCTAGAAGGAGGACAAGAGACTATCTTCTAAAAAAAAAGGTTTATAGTTTTTTGCCCTTGCACTTGTGAAGGAAGGAATCTTGTAGATTCTTGAGATGCCCTGTTTTCTATTGTCTGGCCTTGCAGCATTTGGCTTCTTTTTAATGATACTCTTTTGAACAACTTTTCTTTCTATGGCTTCAACTTTGAAGGCTTTTTGTTTATGATAAAACTGAAGATTTTTCATTTGATTTTTATTCATTATTTCACTGTAGATCTGGGTGAAAACAGCTAGCAATACTCTTGATACAGCCTGAACATTGGACAGCTTTGACATTTCTTCAGGCACACTAGTCCAATACCCCAATCTTAGTTCCTCATAAATTCTCAAGGCATGGATAAAATCATGACAATTTTGTTCCAGATTATACCACACATGGTTTCTCACCCACCTGAGAATAGAGATTTCCCCACTGAAACTTTCTGAGCCTGGCCTTCAGTGTTGCATCTCTATCAGCATTCTGGCCTTCTGAGCCCTAACCAGACCCTTATATCAAGCTTGGCTAACAGGATTTTAGGGTTTCTTTAACCAGCATCTCCAAATTAATTTCAAAGAGGACAAGTTTATTTATGGTTTTTAAGGGATTCAGTCCATACTCAGCAGTTAAGGTGGTGGAAGAAGCATGGTAGGGCACAAGTCTCATCCTGTGGCAGCAAGAAGAGAGAAGGGAGGTCCAAGGATGAGTATATATTCTTCCAGGTTATGCTGCCAGTGATGTTCCTTTAACCAGTAAGTCAGCTGTTGCCCTCCCTACAATCCAATTACCTTTCAGACATCCCACCTCTGAACTCATGAAGCTTTAGGGGAACATTCTAGACGTGAAACATAATACCTGTATGTAGAGAAGAACTGTGCTAACCATATTTAGAATAGCTAATACTCTAAAGGTGCCATCCAAGTTGATAAAGAACTGAGTTTTCCTCCAGTAAAAAGAATTATATAAGCAGAATTCTCATTCTTCATTCTGTGGTAACGAAACAAATTTCATCATTTCAAATAATTAAAAGCCTATCACTTCTCAGCCTTTTGGCTAAGATAAAGTGTAGCATCCAAATAATTAAAAGCATGACTCACTTTCCCTTTATCCATCACTCAAGTACTTAGTTTTCAAGGCTCTCTTGACAATCTCCCAACAACGAGTCGCATAAAATGTTAAGCATGATATTTATTATAGAGAGGAAATTCTTCATTCTCAACAACTCTTATTCCCCAAGTTCACACAGTATTTGTGCCCACTTCTATCCTTTGTCACAAAGCACTGAAAGGCGTAACTCTCAGCCTCTTCACTAACTTCCACTTTTTCTGGGTTCCTCTTTCCTCCTCCTTCTGCCCTGAAATGTTACCTTCACATTTACTAACCAAAGTTAAGATCAGTCCTTATGCACACAACCTGGCCAGTACATGTCACCCCAGAGAACTGTCTGTTTCTAGCTGATGACGCCTCCCAGGCTTTCTAGGTATCACATCTGTTATTCTTGAGGACTAATAATTAGAAATGTTCTATACACATAACCATTTCTAGTTTGTACAGACTGATTTTCAGATTATTGCAGAGGCCAGATAGGAAGGGAGAAAAAAAATTGTTCTTTCTTGGTTTTGTTTCTTTGATTTGTTTTTTTTGTCTCCTCAACCAACTTGCAGCCCATATATAAAGAAATAAGACATGTACAAACTCCTTATCCTGTCTGCAAATAACCACGGAAAACACAAGAATAAAAACTAGAGCCATTTATCAAACCTCTTAGTGCAGTCTCTGTGACTTCCAAAATAGAAGAACAGTTATGGGGCACTGGGCTGTGTATGTATGACAGGATCTTACTGTGTAAATTATTTGGGGATTATACAGTGTTCAGGATTAGCCACACCTCAGCACCTTTCCATTAAAGTTAGATAGATGCTGAAAACACACAAAGCTAGTTGCCTGTAGTAAGCAAGGACAATTAGAAAATCCATTTTTGTTCTGTTCACACTTTCCTTCCCAAAGTAAAGTGTATATTTTCTAGGTTCAGTCCAAATAAATATGTGCTAGCTTAAAAAATGTTTTTGATTTAAAAAGCATTTCCTAAATCCTTACATTTCAGACTTACCTTTCATATCTCATATTACATCAAAAGTTGTATATCATGTGATGACCAGCCCATAAGCAAATATACTGGCAATCTTGAATAATGTTGAAGGTTTAATAATCACATATTAACCCACATAGTCGAAGCTTCATCAAAATATAAAGTTTATTGGAGTAAGTTAGACAAACATAGTGTGTTTAACTCATTTGGGCTATGATAACAAACAGTTATTCTTAATTTTTCTGGGCATACCGCTATTGGCCTTTTATACCTCATAAAGAGATTTAAGAGAGTTAAAGGAATAGATTGAGACTTCTAAGTGGCTATGCAAAACAGAAAACTTTGTACAAAGAAGAATTAGCATTTCCCCCTCAAACTTCTAGGAAGACTTCATTTTAATCAGGAATCATTATTCTTGCAATTACACAGCTTGGGTACTAAGTACTATCATAGATAGTTTTCAAAAGAGAACTATTTTGATTTCTTTTAATTTTTATAATTGTGCAGGATAAGGGAAGTACAAGGATGCAATTAAAGTAATTGACAAAAACGAATGTTTCAAGAAAAAAAAGGATTATAGTAGTTTAATATATCTGTCATATGAAAAATGTCTAACACATTGGTGAGAAATATTTAGCCTGGATAGGATTAGAGGGAGTAATGATGGATGTTTTCAGAAACCTGAATGGCTGTCACATGCAAGAGAATTTAAGGGGTATTTTTTGTGGCAAACAGTAGAACAAAATTCAAGCTCAAAAGAAAATAAAATCACTCATACTGCAGAGATATCTCAAATGGTCACAGGGGTCAACTAGTAAAATTCCCAAACCAAAGCTGGAATGATTTGAGAAACAAAATAAATAAAAGATCTGCACTATATCCTAAAATTTAAAGTAAATATCCATGACTCCATACTAATATAAATAAATTAAGTTAATTTTGAGAGAATGGATATATCTCTATTATACAAATTTTCCAACTGATTTATTTAGATACTTCATTCTCAGAATGAATTCTCAGTCTTAAAGTGTGTACGCCCCAAGTCCATTCTTTCTAGAAAGTTTATTATGAAAATGGAGGTATACAATCTCTACCCTGAAGAAATCATGAGAAACACTACCTCAAACAGATTATCACTTTTGAGGTCAACAATGTTAAGTCATGTATATGTATGTATCTTTGATGCAATGTGATGTGAGGGGCATTTTCCCCTGCAATCTTCTTACAAAAAACAAGACTCCCCAAAACATTACTTAGGTATAATCACAAGAAAAAATATCAGGGATATTCCAAGAGAAGTATATTATACAGAATAACTGTCAAGGTAATCAAGAACAAAGAAAGTCTAAGAAATTCTTATGATCAAAAGGAAGACATATGAGGAGAAAATGCAATGTGGTGCCCTGAATAGGACCCAGGTACAGAAAGAGAAAATAGATGGAAACTGAGAAAGCTGAATAAAGTATTAACCTGTTATAATCATTTATTCAGTACTTGTGACTGATAATAATTGGAAATACTAATAATACAGAAAACTGGAGGTGAGGTATATGGGAACTATGTACTATCATCACAATAATATTAGAAATCTAAATCTAGCTTATTTAAAGTTGTTTTTGAAAAAAGAATATCCTTAGAATACTGCCAAAATAAAATCTGTCAAAACTAATAAGTAGGGGCCCAGCAGGATGGCTCAGTGGTCTAAAGTGCCTGCTTGGGAAAGCTTAGGCGGTTGCAGGGACTGTGGTTTGATCCCAGGCACCACATGCTGCACCAGCCCTGCCCTCTGGGAGGGCTGAGCCAGCCATAAAAATCAGTGAATAAACAAACAAAGGTTCTGAAACAAAAAAAACCTAATAAGTAAATTCTTATTTACACTATAAGAACAAAATGTACAAGAGATAGTGAAATGGGAAGAAATTTTCAAAAGCAAAGGGCAACTGGGAAGGGGGAGGGGAAAAGGAAGGGAGGAAAAGGAGAAAAATGATTAGAAAAGAAGGAAAAATGGAAACAAACATTTGGAAATAAGGAGAGGAAGAAGGATCGAAGGGAAGGTGAGGAAATGAGAGAGAAAAGAGACAAATCTCTAGATATGGCATGTATAAAATACTTAAGAATACCCTTAAACACAGAATAAAAAGACTTGTATACACAATAGTACAAGATGTAGATGAAGTAAACCAAAGGCACCAAAAAATGGAAAAATATACTATGCCCATAGGTTGAAAAATCTTAATATTATTAAGATGTCAATATCAGCCAAAGACCTTTAAAAACTTAGTCATGATAATTTGACAACATCACACACAATGGTAAAAAGCTGGACAGTTCCTCTGAAGTCACAAATAAAACGATGTGCAACCTCAGCACTTTTTCAACATAGCACTAGAAATCCTAGCCAGAGCAACTGGAGAAAAATATAACAAATTCAGATAGGAAAGGAAGAAGCTAAATTGTCCCTTTGATATGATCTTACATAGCATATATAACACCGTGAACAGTTATCAAAAAAACTATTAGAACTGATGTACACACTTAATAAAGTTGTATCATACAAAATCAATATACAAAAATTGTTTTGTATCTTATAAACTAATACTGAACTATCCAAAAATAAAAATTAGGAAAATAATGCAATTTACATGAATGCAAAATGATTCAAGCATATAGGGCTGGGGAGAGAGCTCAGTAGAACAAGCACAAGCCTGGCTAGTCTGCCAATAAATAAATAAATAAATAAATAAATAAATAAATAAATAAATAAATGTTCAACTAATTTCTCAGGCCAGAGAGATAACTCAGCTTAGGCAAGCTTACGCAACTGCAGGCACCATGGTCCGATCCCCGGCAGCACATGCTGTGCTAGTCTCAATCCCAAGGCAGGCTCAGCTGGCCATAATATAAATAAAATTTTAAAAATTAAAAGAGAAAAGAGCCATAAACCAAAAAATGTAAAATATTGGTGAAAGAAGAGGAGGAAAACTCAAATAGATTGAATAGCTCACATTCATGGAGTGGAAGAATTAACATTGCTAAACTATTCATACTGCTCAAAAGTAGTCTATAGATTAAATGTAATCTTAAACAAAATTTTATTGATTGATATTTTTCCTCCAATTAGAGAAAGTCCTAAAATTCATATGAAAATAATAATTATCCCCAAAAGCCAACCCAATCTTGAACAAAAATAACAAAGTTAAGATATCATACCTGATTACAAAGTGTATCACCAAAATACTGGGATCAAAATAACCCAATAGTGGCTTTAAAGGGATGGGTTATTCGGCAGATGGTGTTAGGCAACCACAGTAGAATTAAATCACATCTTTGTCTCACAACCTATATAAAAATCACCTTAAAATGTGTTAAAGACCTGAAATAGTAAGACATCCAAACCGTTCTGTAAAACTAGGCAGTTGGGATTGAATTAAATTAAAAACCTTATGCTCAGCAAAACAAACAATTAATGAAGCCATATTCTACAAAATTAGAAAAAATGTTTGCAGATTATACATATGATAAGTGCTTAATAGCCAAACTATATAAGGAAGTCATAAAACTATTAAAAAGAAAACAAACTGTTTAAAAATGGACAAATGATCTGAGGACTGGCACAGAGTTGTAATCACAGCAGTCAGGAGCCTGAGGAAGGAGGATCTTTGTGCACTCAAGACCAGGCTGGGCTACAAAGTAAATTCAAGACTGTCCTGAAGTGCACAGTGAGACCGTGTCCCAAAAAGGCAAAAGGAAAAAAACCAAAAAACCCGCAAATGATTTAAATGTTCGTAGCACTTATGAAAAATGCTCAAAACCACAAATCCTCAAGAAAATATAAATTGAAACCACAGCAAAATGTCATCTTATACCTGAAAGGACGGTTATTTCCTTATTTTTTTTTTCCTGTATTTTTTAGGGAAGGGCTTACAGTGTGTTGAACATCTCACTGCTAGATCGGACATGGAGTGATCCACCTGTTTACAGCCTCCCAAGAGCTGGGCTTATAGGCATGTGCCTCAACGCCCAGCCTCAATTTCTATCTCAACGTGCCCTGGAGGCAAGGCAGGCCCAGGGTTTGAACCCCTAGCCCCTGAACCTGCTTTCAGACTCCTTAATTCGCTGAGCTATTTGGCTGGCCCCTAGGATGGTTATTATCAAAAGGGAAAAAAAAAGCAAGTTTTGGTGATGAAGTGGATAAATGCCAATTCTTATGTACCATTTGTTGGGAATGTAAATTACTTCAGCTATTATGGAGAACAATATGGATTTTCTGAAAAAAAAAAAAAAGCTAAATTCAGAACTACCATGTAATTCAGCAATCCCACTTTTGGGCATATAACCAAAAGAATTAAAATCACTATGTCAAACAGATGTTTGTATTTCTATGTTTATTGAATTATTTTCACTTTCCAAGGTACGAAATCAACATAAGTAGCCATCAACAGATAAATGAAGACAACGAGGTGCATATACACAATAGAATAAAATTAAATCCTTTAACAATTACAAAGGAATTCTGCCTTATAACAACATGTTTGAACCTGTTCACTATGCTAAGGGAATGAGACTGGATGCTGAAAAATAAATGTCACACAATCTCACTTATATTTGGAACCTAAGATAGTTTAATTAACAGAAATAGAAATGAAAATGGTGGATAGATATTAGTGGTTGGAGGAAGAGGGGAGAAGTAAGGATGCTGACTAAAACTTATAAGCTTCAAAAAATAAAATGAAACAAGTTTCAGTTTGGTGTGGGGAAATTTTTCAAGATTTATTGTATAGCTTAATGATATTAATTGTATTAATAATCACGTAGATGGTACTTCAAAATTGGTAAAAATAGGTTTCTAATGTTCTCACTTCAAAAATATGTGAAGTGATAGTTAAGCTGATTGTGTTGGCATAATCAATGTAAAGTGTACACATATGTAAAACATCACATTGTATCTAAAAATATATACAATTATTTTCTGTCAGTTAAATCTTTAAAAGTCAAAAAGTGAATGGCATTTCCCTAGGAAGTGAAAGTATCCATTCTAAAATTCATGTAGAATCTGAAGGGACCTTCAATAGTGAAAACAATCTTCAAAAACAAAAAGAAATTGGAGGTCACATGCTTTCCATCTTCAACACTTAGTACAGTGCTAAAGTAATCATAGGAGTGTGGCACCAGAGTAAAAAATATGTATGAATAGAGAACCCAGAAATGAAGCCTCATATGTGATCAAATGACTTATGATAAGAATGCCTATACCTTTCAGTGGGGGAAGGTTGAAAAGCCTTTGCCACATGCAAAGTAATGTAGCTGGACCTTCAATACCACATACAAAAATTAACTCAAAATTAATCAAACTTTTAAACATGAGAGCAAAAAACAAGAGGAAACATTTCAATAAGTTTCAAGATATCAGTGTTAGCAACAATTTCTTAGAAACCATAATCAGAATAATAAAAAATAAATGCTGATATGTTGAAGTTAAGACCCTCTGCACATCAATGCATGCCATCAATACAGTAAGAAAATAATGTACAGAATAACATGTTATTTGTAAGTCACGTACCTGTAAAATATTAACACAGGACATATAAAGCACTTTTTGTTTGTCTTTTGAGACAGGGTCTCGCTATGCAGTTGAGGCTGGCCTTGAGCTCACTTTTGTAGCCCAGGCTGGTCTCGAACTCGCACCAATCCTCCTGCCTCAGCCTCCCGAGTGCTAGGATTACAGGCGTGTGCCACCACGCCCGGCTCCCTACAGTGAATTTAAACATTATATAAAATGACAAAATGTACTAATAAAAGTAAAATGAAACTAATTCCTTTGAAAGTTATTACTCTATCTTGGTTAAAAAACTGAAAAAAATGAAAAATCAACAACTTCTTATAGATTCATTAAAGAACTGAGATAACAAGATAAAGTGCTACCCCCAAAACCGGTGGAGGAACAAATATACAGAATTAGGAGATTTAAGAATAATTAAGGGCCCAGCACACACGTGTAGGTAGGTACATCTCCGTCTGCCCACACCCACTGTCTAATTCCCTGCTGGCATCCAGCAAAAGGTACTTGTAGGTACTTTTGCAGACCCTGGACCTGGCATCTCCTGTGGAACCCTGCAGCAAAATTCCCTGCAGAGAGGCTGGGTTCAGACCCTGCCAGCTAATCCAGGAGCTGAACATCTTGCTAGAGAAGCACAGTGGGTTAACTAACATGAGCAGCAGCAGGAAGAAGCAGAGCACAGCAGCCACATCCAGCCAGCGCATCTGGACAAGTTCCAACTTGCTTGATCCAGACTTGAATTTCAGAAAGTGCTAACCACATAAATGCACCAGAGCACTACATCAAAGGGCAAGGGACACTGCTATACGAAATGACAAAGAGAAGGGGCAAGATGCCGTTTAACTCCCCAAGCACACCCAGAATAAATGAAGAAAGCATTAGCAAAGAAGAAACTGGGACTCACACAGATGAAACCTCGGAATTATTAGCATCTGAAGTAAAGAAACAAATGCAGCCAAGTATAGAGGAAATCAGACCAGAAATAACCACAGAAATAAAAATAATGCATAAATTAACAGTGTCTGAGGTTTAAAAAAACTGCAGAAAAGTATACAGGAAATGACATTAGAAATGAACTCTGACTTACAAAAGAAATCTCTGAACTAATACCATCTGAAGTAAAGGAAAAACTGCAAAAAAGTAGAGAGGAAATCAAATTAGACATAATCTCTAAAGTAAAAAAGAATGCATAACCATAATCAAATAATTAATGAATGCTTCTAAAGAAGACATTGACCAAAAATCTAGAGGAGAATAGAAAAATTATGTAATCCTTGAATGACCAATATAGAAAAGAAATAGAGGGAATGAAATAGTTTTAAGAGATATACAAGAAAATACAGGGGCTGGGGAGATAGCTCCGAGGCACAAGTGCCTGCTGGGCAAGTGCAAGGTCATGAGTTCGAACCCTGGTCCCACAAAAAAAAAAAAGAAAGAAAATACAATCTCAATCACAAGTTGGAACCACTGGATGAATGAAAGTGACGACAGCTTTACATCTGGAAGACACAGTTGTAGCTAGTGGAAAGGTAAGAAAGGACCTCTTAAAAACAACTAGGATGCAGGAAAAAATAATTCAACATCGGAAAGATGATGTAAAAATGAACAACATGAGGTTATTATTAATCAATGATAAAGAAGAAGTCAAAGCCGGGCGTGGTGGCTCACGCCTGTAATCCCAGCACTCGGGAGGCTGAGGCAGGAGGATCAGTGCGAGTTCGAGACCAGCCTGGGCTACATAAGTGAGCTCAAGGCCAGCCTGAGCTGCATAGTGAGACCCTGTCTCAAAAAAAAAAAAAAGTCAATACAAAGGATATAAAAAGAATATGGGCAGAAGTATTAGCAGAAAACTTCCCAAATATGAGAAAACAATCAGACATTCAATTAACTGAAGAATATAGAACTCCAAAAAACATCAACCCAACTAAAAATACACCCAGGCATATAATAGTCAAGATCCCATGGGGCCTGGTGGGATGGCTCAGTGGTCTAAAGCGCCTGCTTGGGAAAGTTTGGGCGGCTTCGGGGACCGTGGTTCGATCCCGGGCACCACATGCTGCGCCAGCCCTTCCCTTGGGGCGGGCTGAGCCAGCCATGAAAATGAATGAATAAACAAACAAAGGTTCAGAAAAAGAAAAAATAAATAAATTTTTAAAAAAATTTTTAACAAAAGATCCCAGATATAAAGCCGAAGAATAATATACTCAAAGCCGCTAGAGAAAAGAAACAGATCACATTTAAAGGAAAACCCATCAGAATAATGGCAGATTTCTCTTCACAATCTATGAAGTCAAGAAGAGCATGGAGGGCCCGGCAGGATGGCTCAGTGGTCTAAAGCGCCTGGGGGCAGCTGCAGGGACCGCAGCTCGGTCCCAGGCACCACATGCTGTGCCAGTCCTGCCCTCAGGGGAGGGTGAGCCAGCCATGGAAATAAATAAATAAACAAGCAGGGGTTCTGAAACAAGAAAAAAATAAATAAATTTTTAAAAAAAGAAGAAGAAGAGCATGGAGCAGAGTGCTTCAAGTCCTGCATGAAAACAAATTGCAGCTGAGACTGCTATAGCCCACAAAACTCTCAAGTATGAGGGAGAAGTGAAATATTTCCATCACAAGGAATAACTAAAGAATTTCATGATGGGGCCAGGGAGATAGCTCAGTAGAATAAGTGCTTGCCTGGCAAGCTCAGGGTCCTGAGTTCAATCCCCGGTACTACAAAAAAAAAAAAAAAAAGAATTTCATGATGTCAAAACCAACCCTACACACACTACTAAAAAACATTTTAGAAGGGGACCAAAATGACCTGATCTCTACAAGTGAGAGCAGAAAAAACACACCAAATAGAGCAACCAGCTGAACAGGAGAAAAAGGAGTAAACAGTAGTAAGTAAAAGACGTGTCAATCGTAACTCAATGCATTTCTATTTTAACTATGAAGAGAAATGGACTCGATTCTCAAACTAAAAGAAATAGAGTGGCAGAGTGGATAAGGAAGCAAAACCGAACAATACGCAATATACAAGAAACACACTGAACTCATAAAGAAACTCATAGGTTAGAAGTTAAAGGATGCAAAACAATACTACATGCCCCAGCACCCCAAACAAATACAGGGGTAGCAATCCTTTTTACAGACAGTCGAAACTTCAAACCAAGAATGGTCAAATGAAACAAAGAAGGCCACTAAGTACTACTTAGGGGAAAAATTCAAGATGAAAAGGTAACACTCATGCACCCAACACAGGAGCACCAAGTTATATAAAACAAACCTTAATGAACATGAAAAATCTAATATCCAATACCACAATAATAACAAGAGACGTTAACACTATTTTATCACCAAAAGATAGGTCAAGCAGACAAATAATTAGCAAGGAATCAGCAGCACTGAACCAGAACTTGTAACAACTAGACTTGGTGGACATACACAGAGTGTTCCACCCAACCACTTCTGAATAAACATTTTTTCAGCTGCACATAGGGACATTTTCCAAAATTCACCACATACTATCACATACTTCATGCTTAAGTATATGAAAGAAAACAGAAATTATCCAGTGAATATTATCTGCCCACAGTACAATGAAAGTGGAAATAAATGACAAAAGAAACTACAAGAAACCCAGAATTATTTAAAATAAGAGACTGGGCCAAAAACCATATTCTTGACAGGCTACAATTTTGTATTTCCTTGAATTTCCAAATATCTGTGTCAAAATTGTGTAACTGCTTATATCACATTGTATGGAAAGTTATTAGAATATCAATGGTGGTGAGAAAGTATCATTTCCAAGCTAAGTCAAAGATATTTGATACTCAGAAAGCCAGTGATGATAAGCTCAAGTACTTATGTTATAGAGTAATAGTATCACAAAGCTTTTCTGCTGGAGGGTTAAGAATGTAAGTTAACAGACCAAAAATTGGAAAAAAAAAAAAGAAGAGCTATAAGGATAGCCAATATTTTGGCCCTAGCCCTTCAAGGTCAATATAGACCAGGATATAAGAGAACCTGTGCTGTAATATGCTGTAACTCAGGCTGACACTAACAACAGTTCTACAAAGTACTGTCTATGGTCCCAAACTTAATCCTGAGGGGATTTGACCCTGGAAGATACAAAAAAAGAATGTTTTGTTATACAGGTCTTGCTTCAACTTGCCCTTGATCACCCAGCAAGAAAAAAAAATGCTTCATTACAATGCATGAAACGCAGAGCTATATTGGTGAGATGAGCTTTAGGAGGCTGAGATTCAATACCCTCCAACATCACAAGCTTCACTGGTGGCCCACTGCAATTGCAGAACATTTGACTG